>JAHPZR010055865.1:0-83893 GCA_019787425.1 Platygyra sinensis | reverse complement strand
GCCTAACATGCACTATAATAGGTATGTGCGGCCCCAAAGGGTATGGTTTTTGAGCGGTTTTGGTCTGAAAAGGGTATAGATTTTTGCCATTTTAGTCTAAATTAGGGTATGTTTTCGTTCTGGCTTGACATTAGGTAGTTTGTTTACAAGTAGCTACTTTTGTACGCATCCACATTGGCAAATTTGCAGTCCTTTTCAAATATTTACGCGAATGGCAGCCAACTTCTGGTTAGTCATATTAGAGCTGTTCACTTATTTTACAGAACTGAAATGGGCTATCGATTCCGGGGGTACTTACTACCTTACATGGGCTATATAGGTACGTGGGGCCCCAAAGGGTAAAGTTTTTCAGCCGTCTTGGTCATAAATAGGGTATGGTTTTATCACCCTAGTCTTGAATTGGGTTTGTTTCTTGAAAGAAATATCTAGAACAAAATTCTTGATTGTGATTGGTTCTCCGGGCGCCTATTTGTCACGTAATCGGCGCGCGATCACTTTTTGTAATCGGGCACCTGTAATTGGATACCCACGTGATTTTCACGCCAATTTCGCGCGCTTCAATGGCTTCGTTAGCAATGTTTTCTACAGTTTTCAAAATTTAGGAAAAGCGTTACAGACGTTTTCGCTCAAAAGTTCTCAGAAGACTTTTTGGCCGAAATTTGTTATAGATACGATTAATTAGTAATTGGGCCTTGTGTCGTACAATTCAGGGAGTAATCGTGCTCGTAATTTCAAATCGGCCTCGCGCTTCGCGCTCGTCCGCTTTTGAAATTACTCGCTCGATTACTCCCTGAACTGTACTCCACTCGGTCCAATTACTATTACTTATCAATAAGACCGTCGACAAAAGCCCTTTTTAACTTATTTTTAGGGCAATAAGGCCACGTTCAATATATCAATATTCTAACATGGCTCCGAGGCTTTTAGGTCAAACTTCTATATTTGGTGTTGTTTTCTTTGTATCCAAGTCTCTTTTGGGAATTGAGAGACAAAAGAAACTTGAAAAATTTGCAATTTTGACCCGAAAGCCATGCTTGAATATTGATATATCGAACGTGGCCTGTTGTGGCAGCTGTAACGGTCATAAATAGGGTTGCAAAAATCCCAGAGTTTGGTCGTAAATAGGGTTAAGGTTGTGGGAAATGGGCCGCACACCTCCACCCAACTTTTATAGGAGACCTCCCCCCCGTATCGATTTTTCGGTCAGGTCTAAAATAGGATTTGAAAAATCACATACTTTTGTCAAGGTGCCAGATACACACCCCACCTAAAACTTTGGGTAGTACTGACCCCTTTTTCCGCGTCTATAACACATAAGGCCTAGTAAAGGGAATCAGGGAACCACACGAGGTAACGAAAAAATCTTTTGGCCTCGGTGGAAATCGAACCCACGACCTCCGGATTAGATCTACCGTTACTCTGCCGACTGAGCTACGAGGTCGGACAGAGAAAGTCGGGGACGAGAAAGTCTTGGGTCCAATTAGCACTTAAATTTACACATCAGAGTTAATTCTCTGTTTCACCATTTGTGTTCATAGTGCTACGCGGCACAACATTCATATGTACCCTTACTTTCTCTTCGCCGCGATTCACCACCATAATCTTCCGACCTCGTAGCTCAGTCGGCAGAGTAACGGTAGATCTAATCCGGAGGTCGTGGGTTCGATTCCCAACGAGGTCAAAAGATTTTTTCTTTACCTCGTATGGTTCCCTGATTCCCTTTACTAGGGCTAACGCCCAGTGGTTTATTCTTTGGTTCAATTAGCACTTAAATTTACACTTCAGAGTTAATTCTCTGTTTCACCATCTATAACACATAACCCTTTTTGTGCTAAACAATTGTTAAAGTACCAATAAGATACACGGACATTTGCTGTGAAATATTTGACCAACTGGTAGATAAGTGGTGTAATGTAAAATTAGTGAACTGATGCATTTTTCAGGCTTTTGAGCTTAGTTTCTGATCTTGCTTGTACGACTGACTTACCAGAGAAAAAGAAGATCATTAAATATGCTAACCATTTGCAGCGTAGTTAAAATCGCCTGGTCACGTAAAAACGGTTACTGAATCTTTTTGCTTGTCTGTGTCAGAGCACAGCATTCTTACCAACCGGGAAATAATTGTTTGATGAAAATGTCGTGAATCGCCTGCCCAACACGGACGGTTAATAGCTCGAGGAATTTTGTGAATCTTATTATTTCCCAAATTGTAGTCGTATTACCTGTTGGCAGAACCATTGCAAAATAATTGATTAGTTGCTTGAATGGAACTTTACACCAGCAGTATCATTTGAATAACCGCAATAGTATCGTAACCATTAGTTTTTTAAAATGTCTGACCGCTATTTGAATGTGGCGCCTTGTTTGATTAACATTTACCCCTTGCTGGGTAAAATCCATGGCGGTGTCTTGAATCCGAAATATTTCACCTGTTGAATCAAACAAAAGACAAACAACGCAACTTTTCTTTCACTTTTAATTTTAGTTTCTAAAACTAACACCACTTCATTTTCATACCGTTGACAAAAAGTTATTCAAGTAGAAGGTGAAGAAGATATGCTTGTGTTTCAGTGGCAGTTGTCGCCTTTTAACACCTGGATGACTGCCGCCTTTTTGATTAAAAAAAGACCTTTTCAAACAGAAAAACTTAGACGTTTGTCACCTGCCGCCAGGTGATCTAGGTAAAAGAGTTATCATAAAATATTCATGAAACAGTGACGATGATATCACATTTTACAACTTTGAATTAAGCTAGATATCCCGGCTTGTAATTCGAAAGGTGGATCAGATATGTGATGAAAGACACCCACAAGACGCTGATGGTTATGACGAAGAGTTTTTGAACATAAGTCACGCGAGATGCTGCCTTGTACTTTAAGTAATAGGAGTTGTTTTGTTAAGACTCCATCGGCAATAGAATAGACGTGTTTCCAACTGTTTAGCTTAACTACGGATTTTGTGTTTCAGATCAAGGGAATCTGCAAGGTCCGAAGGGGCTCAAAGCCAAGCGTTCTCGTGAATACTTTGAAGTTAAACATCTTGGAGTTGAGAAAAAGAAGCGCGGCCGGAAACGGAAGTCGGAATACCTACTTCCAGGCGATCCAAGCAGCGTTGTTACCAGGCCCCTGGTAGAAAACGGCATACCTATCGTAGGAACGTCCTTCAGTGTGGTTCAGGGGCAGAAGATCTCGCCGTCAACAACAACAACCATTGCTCCCGTTCAGAATGGTACCGTCGTTACTCAAACCCCTGGGGCTCCCATTGTGATACCCCAGGGGGTTTCTCAGGGGGTTTCCCCTGGAGTTTCCCCTGGGGTTTCCCCTGGGGTTTCCGTACCACCAGCCTCCATTGGAAACGCTGGCTACCAGGTCCCTGGAAATGTAGCAGTACCTCATCCGCCAAACACAGTAAAAAGCGTACCAATGCTCGCACCCCAGGGGAAACTTCCCATGGCTCACCCCCACAGGGCACCCGTACCGATTAACGCTTTACCAGGAGGAAAACCTGTCATGAAGGAGGTAAATTCTGCGTCTTTGCTTCTTATTTCATTTCTCAAAGAGACGGAAGATACTTGTTGACTTCCACTAGCTGAAAGAATTTCTTTCAATGTCAGTATACTTGGTTTTAGTTATGTTCACAAGTTTTTCCGACAATCTTCTATTCCTCCCAATCTCTTGTGGTTTAATTCAAGAAACATTTTTCCTTTTCTTTGATTTACCAAGCCTTTGAAGCACTTAAAACATTTCGCAATCTACTGCCTTTGACGGTGGGTCCTTACTTAAAGTAGTGTCGTAACGAGAACGAAAAGCGAGAAACCAAGACGTAGAGAGCCGAGAAGTAATTTGCCTCACTAACTGAAAAATGTTTTTTTTTTCCATTTTTAGGGAGTACAATCACACAATCCGTCCGGTGGCCCTATCACCGTATCATTATCTGACGGTTCAAGTCGCATCGTCACTAACGTATCCAGCCAAAGATTCGCTACAAGCGCTACAAGCTCCGGTACAACCATCACATTTGGTCGGGCCCCACCCAATGTCACCATATCAAACTGCATTCCCCCACCACTGACCAAGATAGCGACTGAGGCCAGCAGCAGTCACGTGACTACTACCACCAACATGGCTGTCGAACCCCCAAATCAACTTGCAATTCATGCTGTTTCCGCGGTACAAACGGCCAGCAGCGTTTCAGTGCCGCCACCTTTCTCTTCCGGTTCTGTGCACGTGCCTCCCGCTCCCAGGAACTCGTTTGGCACGCTTCCCGCTGGACAGATGCCCATGGGGGCTGGATACAGGCCGGCTACCAGTCCACCGGTGTTTCCTCGACAAGTATTAGGTGCAAACGCCGGAGGAGTGATCCGACATCCGGGAGTCCACCCGAATCCTCCGGGTACCTCTTCTACGGTTCAAATCAAACCGAACAGTGGGACACCCCCTCCCCCTCCCCCACTGGTCCCTAACGCTCGCGTGGGACCTCAAGGAGTACGACCTCAGGGGATGTACGTTCAAGCTCAGACGAACAGCGGCTCCATGCCACAGCCACGCCCAGGAATGCATTCCCACCCGCCGGCCTACAACCCCATAGCAGCTAGGGGTGGGGTAGTTAACCACCACCCCCAAGCAAACACTCCGCCTCCCCTGAGTAGTTCCCCCGGGGCTCCAAGCGGACAACTTCAGCCTGGCCTAGGAGATAGGGGAGTTACTCAACCTGGATCTGCACCCATTTCACAAAGACCCATTATGCCTAACTACCAAGGAATCCCTCGGTCGATGAACCCTGGCATGCCACCTCGAAGTACCCCTCTGAGGTTTTCCAGTGTACGAGCTTCCCTGGGAAGTGGATATGCACGGCATCCCCCTCCCATGCGTCCCCAGGGAGTTAATCCAGGGCAGATGTCTTCCCATCAACAGGTAAGGTGCTCTGTAATCAAGGTTTATCAGACATTCTTAGTGGGAGCCTGATTTGGATTCACGTCAGAACGGTTTCTTCGAGAAACGAAAACCGTTTCGATAGTTAATTAACAAGGTCTTCCATTGTAATCCATTAAAAAAAGTAAAGTACAGGTAACTGATGGGAAGTCAAAGGGTTGAAATGGTAAGTTACAAGGAGGCCGGAGATGTTTCCTTCATAGGTGAATACATGACGAGTAGTTGCCCGTCTTGGACCGTCTAGAGAAAAACAAAGAAAAGATTGCTCAGAAAAATTGTGGAAGACATAAACTGCAAAAGGCCTTTTTTCCGAGTTGCCCGTATGCTTCTGTTTTAGAGCAAATCTGCTCGTGCAGATTCTTTCATGTGAAGATGAGCTTGATTTACACGAAACACATTTTCATGTGGATAGTTTCGCTTGACACTGATGCAAAAGCCAACTCAGTAGCTACCCTCTCCCCATATAAGAGACAAGTATTAGACTTTTCACCCCTCCCCCTAGGAAATCCTTTTTTCTCGAGCTAAGAGACAAGTAAAGTATACGAGAAAACTCCGAGTGTAATTGAGTGAAAGTAGTAATATCTCCTGTTTTACTATTTTTTTAGAGCTTCAAATTGCGCTTCACGGTACCTACCGTCTCAGGGACAGTGCAGCGGAGTCTAGGATCCAATCCGCCTGCCGTCACTTTCGTTGATTCCGCATCAATTACCAAATCGCACATCTCACCGACTCCGATCCAACCCAAGAGCTCCATCGAACATCTACAGGCCCTGACGAATGCGACCGACAAAGACGCGAAGATGAACGAGGAGTTGAACAGCAAGGAGGAAGAAAGAAAGATGGCGGAAGAGGAAGAAGAAGAAGAAGGAGAAGAGGGCAACGAAGAGAAATCCGAATCACCTCCGAAGAGAAATCTGTGGTGGTTAAAAAAGAGGCGGCGTAAACGCACACGGCTGACATACATCAAAACCAAATACCGTCGGAAGGAGGACGAACCGGCGCCGAGCACTTCCGAGGTCGCTCCGATGGAGGAAGAAGCTGAACTCGACGATCTTCAGAAGTCGTCTTTGGACGAAAGGCCAAAGCGAGGCCGACCACCGAAGGGCGTAGGATTTCGATTCAAAACAGAGAGCTTCTCTAACAGTGACCCAGACTGGGACGAAACCGAAGAGAGAAGGCGGGTTAAACCAGTGGTGAAGAAAAGAAAGGGACGAGTCAAGAAAGGTATTTTGTTACTGGGGTTGTCTTAAGTGCCAGTTACGACTGCTAATAACTAGGTTAGCTCCTCGTCAAGTTCGTTCCAAGCGAGCATGTCTGCCGTGCAGCGTATGAACATGTGACTGATAGCATTCCGAAAAACTATTCTTATTTAGAGAATACTTAAAAGGAAACTTTATTTGTGAAAGCGTAAGAAAGGTTTATCGCTACTACACGTATCTTTCGCCCCAAATTCAACGTGTATCTTTTTTGTTGTTCTCAGATTCAAACGAAGTGACATCACCGAAGCTCAAGTCCCCCTTGGCTGGGCCATCACAGATCCCAATGATTCCTGGCATGCCTATAATGCGAGAGGCTGGGACCAAACACGCTGCCTCGATGCCATCCAGTTCTACGTCACCTATGGGGCGCTCGCCCCCAGTCTCCCCGCGATCCATGCAGCGTGGACATGCTCACCACGGACCAGGAATGGCTGGTGATAAACGTATGACGTCACCCAAGGGTTCTAAAATGATGCGGATGAGCTCTGGGTCGGATGCAAGAGGTAAGACAAGAAAACGATATGCATTAGCGAGCTATTTATTTGTTTTTTACCTTTCACCGGGAAACAACGATGTATTTTGGCGCTTCTGTAAACCAGCGGATGCATCCTGTAGACTCTGCTCATTACGTTTATGAGACGCACCGTCACCACAGCTAAGTGTGCGACCAAGAAAAACAAACTGTCTGTCTCTATGTCTGTTTGAGAACTGCTGATCTTTACCTTCATTAAGGAGTCGAAACTTGCAGGTTTTGAAGTTTTTATCTTTATAGCTGTTTACACAAGGAATTTGGGAAGTTGTCAACATAACTAAGAGCTTTCGCTGAACAAACTTTCGTTGTGCTCTCTGCTCCGTGTCGAGTTGTCCGGGTTTGAGACCTGGCCGTGAAGTATTGTTGTGTTCTTAGGTAAGACGCTGTATTCTCGCAGTGCTTCTCCCGGAGATAACCGCCTCTTAGCCTGTTCTTTCTTGATCCTTTCAGTTTGTTATTTTGATTTTTTTGTGTAGAATAATGCTCTAAGAAGGCTTTTCATGGACTAAAACATTTTCTGTTATCCTAGGTCACCACTCTCATTCGGCATCAAGATATTCGCCGTACCCCTCCCCCACATCAAAAGCACCCTACTCCCCCATGGGGCATCGACCCATACGCCCAAAGCCTTTCTGTGTCGATGTTGGTACTAATACGTCACTTCCGGGCTGCGTGAATGGACGGTCACCCGACCTTCCCGCTAACCCTGTCACGTGGTCAGTGGAGCAAGTGGTGAGATACGTGCGCTCGACCGACTGCATTAATTACGCTAATATATTCTTGGATCAGGTAAATATGCCCACCATCAGCGGTTCTGTCATTCAGTAGCCGATTTCCGAGTTACCTTGTGCCTCTTCTTCAAAACGAGTCTTCGTGCAAAACCTTTCATATGAAGATGAATTTGATGAGTTTACATGAAAATAAACGTGTTGGGGAACTCGTGAATTTCTTTATGACTGGTTTCGCACGAAGCTTTTCTTAACAGAAGCAAGAGGTAACTCGGAAATGGCCTATTTCGTTTCTTTCCGATACAATTTTCCTATCGTAGAGCATCTTTAAAAAACCTACTTGATTGACGTATCATATGGTTGTTTGCTTGGCCATGCCAAAGGTTTTCTACGTGGCCAGGAAAGGATAAAAAATTCACCTCGATCCGATAAAAAAACATTAAATCACTCTCTAACGGACTTGGCGCTATATCATTTCTTTCATTTTGTTGTCCTTTGCTCCTGCATACAGTTATTACACTATTTTTAAGGACTCTTGTATTTTGCTCAGACTTACAAGACGCTGTTAACATTTGATATTGACTTGACAGGAAATTGACGGCCAGGCACTGATGCTGTTATCACGTGATTCGCTGATGCAGTTCACTCGCATGAAACTGGGGCCGACGTTAAAGATGTGTAGTTATATTGCTCAACTCAAACTTCGAGCGCGTTAACGCTCGGCTCTGTTACTGGCCTGGTCACTCTCTACAAGTCGTCGACTATAAAACAGGTGCTTTATCCGTAAGACTGTGGACATAGTTGAGGTCTCACAGCGCCGTTTTACGCATACAAACTGATGGAGTGTTGATAACTTGAAGCCAGAAATGGTAATCTATTGGATTTTAATGAACCAACCAGTGCTGACTAAAGACGGTTGATTCCGCAGTATCCTCAAATATCATTCATCTCCCGCCCTCTGGCGTCTTTTGGCTGGGAGTTAAATTGATGGAGGAAGACGACCCATGTTTCAAGTTGCTCCAGATTGACTCTTCCAGCTTGGGGCTGTCTAAAACTGTGGGGACTATGGCCGGGAGTTAAATTGATGGAGGAAGACGACTTACGTTTCAAGTTGCTCCAGATTGACTCTGCCAGCTTGGGGCTGTCTAGAACTGTGGGGACTGTGGCCGGGAGTTTAAATTGATGGTGGAAGACGACTTATGTTTCAAGTTGCTCCAGATTGACTCTGCAGCTTGGGGCTGTCTAGAACTGTGGGGACTGTGGCCAGGAGTTAAATTGATGGCGGAAGACGACTTATGTTTCAAGTTGCTCCAGATTGACTCTGCCAGCGTGGGGCTGTGTAGAACTGTAGAACTTTCAAGCTTATAGCAGCTATATTGCTAGGGGAAAAATTGATAACGCACCACTGATGTGCTGGGGTTTCAAGCTCTTTTGCTTTTCGAGGTTCTGGAGGTGTAAGGATTTTAGAAAAAAAAGCTTAAGGCAGTTTAGCCTAGATATTATATTATCTCCAGTTAGTTAAGTTTCAATTCTTCTCAATCTAAGAATAATCCTTTGCCAATTTTAGCGTGAATATGAGTTCACATTGACTTTGTGATCTTGATACTTTGACATGGTTTCTTGTTTCTCGATGGCTGGTTTGAGGAAACGAAGGCTCAGGCTCGAAACTTATGACTGACACAGGTTTGTCCCGCGTGGCCAAATCACCTTTGACAATAAATAAATATAAAGAGTTAATGTAAATTACAAGGAAACTAAAATAATCGAGGGCGTGATCTGAGAGCGCCCTTTGAACGCAACTCGTGCAATTCATACGTAACATTTACATTTTGATATTTCCGAAATATTATAGAGTATCGTATTTTAGGTAAAAAAATAGTTTTGTGGATTTGATAATTATAAATTGAGAGGTTTCCGGCCTTCATAGTATTCTCGGAAATCATAGGATAACGACTTTTAAATGAAAAAAGACATCAAGGACCATGATTTCGGTTTTACACACCCGAACGAATAGTCAGGTCGGCTACTTCCGTCGATTTCCGATTACAGGAGGCAGGCGTTTAAGGAATGTTAAATCACCTATTAATTGTGATTGAACATATTTTGTGTGGATCATGGCATTCTACATTGTAGATAGAGTTTTTTTGTCAAGTATTAAAAATTATTTTTATGTACCTCATGTCTTAAATAGTTTTGTTTTGAGAAAGTGTTGGAAGTCGGTGTTTTCAAATTATTAATGGTTTCCAACTACGAATCAGATTTAACCGCTCAGTCGTGGGTAAGAAAGTCTCTGGCTCCTTCTTTCATCATCCAGGGCGTTCCCCATTCGAATACAAAGTAGATCCGTTCCTTAATTCATCAATTAACATAACCTGTACCCTGAATATTATACCATAACTGCGATTTCTTTGTGATTTTTTTTCGTTGATTGTGATGTGCTCTTGGGTAGGGCGCTTTACTCTCACAGTAGCTCTCTCCACCCAGGTGTATCAATGGGAACCATTGAAAAATGGGACAACCTTACAGAATGGTGGGAGTACCCCTGTGATGGAACAACATCCCATCCGGGGGAGGCTGAGTAGCCAAACTATTTGCCGCTTCATTCAACAGAAACGGCTCATATGCGGCGTAGTCACCAGTTTACGTCATAAGTGAAAACAAAACAGAGGGTGCGATCCATTCAACCAAAATTTCCGGAAATTTCGGTCTAAAACTGAATGGATCGGGTAGGTCCAAACGGAAAAGTTTCGAAAAAATTAGTCCAGCTTTCGAGGTGGATCACTTTTGTCGGTTGGACCGGTCCGATCAAAAATGGATCGTTCAGGACCTCGCTGTTCGGTATCTCAGTCCATGTACAAGATGGAGGAAAATACATATCACTGCACTTTTATGGATTGTTAATAGCCAGTCTAGTTACCACAGGTCTGTAGCTGCCTTCGCAAACATGCAACGTGTATGTTTTGGCTGCTGACGGCTCTTTTAAAGACGATTTATTTCCCGAGAGAAATCAGTTATTAGAATGTTCTTTTCGTCGTTCGATTCGAAGTCATTCGGCAAATATCTAGGAATAGTCTGCCCAAAACAACTCGTTAGACTGTTTAAATTACAATGACTGAAGCAGCTCACACAATTGTTGAGCAACAGTGATCCAACATCCTTCATTTTTAATGAGCGCGAAACTGGTTTTGCGAGTGGAATAGAACGAGACCGTTCGGACCTGTCGCGATCCATTCGAGTCTCTTTCGGACCTGACGCGATCCATTCGACACCAAGAAATTTTTTGGTCGAATGGATTATGCCCAGTATTAATCATTTGCCGGCATGCATGGGCCTCGTTTAGCCTGAATTTCAGCCGTCTCTTCCTCTCGCTGAGGCGGCTGAAATTCAGGCTAGTCCCGCTAGGGCCAAATTTGCTGGGGCCTCGTTCAGACCATCTTCTAACCTCTTGAGCCGACTGTACGAAAGGATGGCCAGCAGTTTCGTTCTCAAATTCAAGATGGCGGACGGTAAGTACGATCGTGCGAACGAACGTTGAACTTGTAAGGATAAAACGATAAAACAAGATGAAGATAAAGATAAACCAAGGCCGAAGTATAAGTTTTTTTTTATGTTATATACATATTTTTAATACAATTCCAGCTTCTACGGAAAAGAGCTGGAAAATGTGCCCCGTCACGGTGTTGCTACTTCCTAGTTACAGTTTCTTCTCTCAAGGCTAAAGCTAACGACTTAAACTACGGTATTTGCTTAGCGACACTGTTTCGACAGTCCACTCCCTCTAGATTCCGAGTAGGGGAGCAATTGCAGAATACTCTGCCCACTTATTTACATGTGTCAGGCAAGATTATAGCAACGGCGCTGACTGTAATTATCGGGAAGTCGCTATGTGGTTTTTGTTCGTAACTTTCAGGCCAGTCGGAGCATAGTCTTGAAGAAGTGTTAAAATCGATCAAGCACGTGATCCTAGTTTTGTCTGGTAAAGGAGGAGTTGGTAAAAGTACTGTTACGACACAGATTGCGTGGACTCTTTACAACAAAGGGAAGAAGGTAGGCTGAAATCCTTCACCCCTTCTCTATTGGGCCTTGTTTTCATGTTTTACATTTGGGAGAGAGATTTGAGATGATTATGTACAAAAAACAGTATGACCACATGATGTATGAACTTGCTTCCCCCCCCCCCCCTTGGCACTTTCTGTCTTTCATCCCCCTCCCTCACCCCAGTGAAAATATCTTGATCTGTCACTGGTGACAGACAAGTGTCTTCAAGAATGTACATATGACATACTGTTGATAATAATTAATTAATAGTTATGTTAATATTTATTAATATTATTGATAATTAATTAATCAATATTATTATTTGTATGGTGGGTATATACAAGGCTCTATACCACTTTACATTCATGAAGGTAAGACTAATGTACCAGTCAAGTCAAAGCTTAAACATCCCCCCTCCCCCCCCCCCCCCCCCCCCGCCGGGCATACCCTGGGCATTTGACGCCTCTTGCCGGGAGGGAGGGCATTTGATTACCACTCATAGGCAGTGGGGAATTTGATCGCTAACCTCGATTTCTTGTTACAAGTCAGGCTGATTCCTCTTAAGTCAATAAATTATGGCGGGGACAGTGGAGACAAAGTTTGAAGAATTCAAAGGAAAGATTGCAGATTTGGGGCAGATTGGTTGAAAACCTAAGGCCTACACAAGCTGTGTTCCATATTTGAAGGTGTTTAAGAAAGATTTATATCTATAGTATATATTAAATATGTGTTGTCTAATAAGCCATGTTAACATGCACAGCTTCAGAAGCATAATAGAAGCTACTGAAAAGTTAAAAAAGTAATCTGATAGTTTTCCCGGGGGAAGAGGGGGGAGGGGGGCATTTGAACAGCTTTTCGGCCCAATGAGGTGGGAATTTTCCAAAAAAATCAATTTCCCAGGGGGGGGGGGGATGTTGAAGCTTTGATTTAACTGGTACATAAACATAATGGTATGAACTAAATTAAGTACAAACTTGAAAGTAGAGATAACTATCTAAAGGCAGTACTATACCTGGATTACAGTAAATGGCTAATCTTTGTGTTATCTTTTTATCTTTGAGGTTGGAATACTGGATGTTGATTTATGTGGACCAAGTATTCCAAGGATGATGAATGTAGAGGGAAAGGATATACACCAGTGTTCTGCTGGGTAAGTTATAACATTAAAGAGATCTCCTTGTGAAGCCATTCATTACGTCATACAGATACTTTGAATTATTTACTTCCTGTAACAATATTCTTACTTGTGTTTGATACGTAACAGTAAAAGCGTGTCTGTGTCAAACATAACTGGTTCATTACAGGGGAGTTCTGAATGATCTCTTGTGTGAAAGCAAGAATCTGACTAGGAGAATTGTGGCTTCTTCTGTATGGGATGCTGGTCTTGCATGATCTTGGGAAGTTCTTTTATTCCTATTACATTAATTATCAGTGTTAAATTAATCATGTTAGTACTGTATATTAATTAACACACTTGACATAATTATATAATTCACATTTCTTAATTTTGTGTAAGATCAGATGGTATGTTGTTGACATCAAGGCTTGCCAAGGCTGTTGCCTAACAATATTTCAAGGAGCCCAGAAGGGCAAAAGCCAAAAAGTTAGGAGCCCAACAAGTAATGTTTTGGGGGATGCTTCAAAAACTTAGGAGCCCAAAGGACTTTCTTGGGTGCCCCAGGCTGCCGGGCTCCTGTTAGGCAGCAGCCTTGCTTGCCTATATTTTTTTGCCAACTGAAGGGGGTTTGTATTTTCTAAAGATTCCCTGAACCTTTCTTTTTAGTTGGGTTCCAGTTTACACAGACAAGGATCAACGTCTGGCTGTTATGTCTATGGTTTCTTGTTAAATAACAGAGATGATGCTGTTGTGTGGAGAGGACCTAAGAAAAATGGTATTTATTCCCTTATGTTCTCTATTTAATATTCTCGACTTACCTTGACCTGCAAGTCAAGGCTAGGTATGATCTTTTATCATTAGTGAAACTCCTCTGAACACACTTTAAGGAGATACACCACAACAGATTGAGCCTCAAAATTGTTACCTAAGATAGCTATAATTAGGCTTTATTAATAGTTAACAATAATTTATTATTCACTGAAGTGGAGGTAAATATCCACCCCTTTCACCGACACTGAGGTGAATAATATTGTTTTAGTATATATCACACAAGCTGAATAACTAGCGGCCAAAAGAGTAACTTTATTTGTGATAACGTACCGACAAAAGCCATTTTGTTTTTCTTCAGTTGCTCGGAGGTGAATAGTACTTGGCTAATCACCTCCGAGCTAGCCAATTAGTGTGCGCGAAAAGTACTATAAACTTTGTGTGGTATATACTAATGAGTATTATGACTCTACTATTTGATATATATATATATATTACAAAATGTTTTATTAATTCACCATCACTGTATGTATTATATTAATAATAACTTGTTCAAAGGTTCTGCAAACTCTTTTGGAGTCACTTTGTGGCTGTTCTGGGAAAGAAGAAAAAATCAAACATGGAATCATATTTCAGTAAAATGTTCATGAAACAAATTTATTCTACTGTGCCAAACCATCTGCAATGTGCTTTTAATCAATGATTTAATGGGGCAAATTCCTTAGACTATAGAGTGCTACAAACCTTTTGGCATTCTTGCAGACTTCCTTCTCAGGTAACAGTTATTGTAAATGGGTTTTTTTTCCAGCAATGATCAAGCAGTTTCTATCAGACGTGTGTTGGGGTGACTTGGATTACCTGATTATTGATACCCTCCAGGTATGACAACATTTATGTAATTATTGTAGGAGGCTTGTGATGTACTGATGTGTGAAGTACAGTAGCCCAATAGTCAAGATGTCTTAGATTCAAGGCCTGTTTATGGTGAGAGACTTGACTTGCAGTGCCTCTCATCTGATCACAGAAGAGGGGAAATGAGTACCAGTAAGTTGTTGGGCAACCTGAATGGCAAAAATACTGAGTACTAGGAGTTACCCAGCAATAGGAAAGCTACCTGTTAAGAGCGAGGAAGTATTATTCCATGGGAGTGGAGTTAACCCCCATGCTCAGAGCAGATATACTCTTTATTGTTAGCTTTGCTGATGGTGTAATGCTATCATAATGATTATTCCTCTGTTCTGTGATCTATCTTGTTTAATCCAGGGACATCTGATGAGCACATTACAGTTGTAGAAAGTTTGCGACATTACAATCCAGATGGAGCAATTCTTGTCACCACTCCTCAGGTATGCATAAAATATTTAAACTTTTGTGGTCTAATTTTGATACTGATTTGGTTTCCAGATAGTTTATTCTTAATTAATTTGTGTATTCTAATACATTGATTACCCTAATGGAATTGAAGAAAGGCCAACCTTTTTTCCTTGGCATTTAGTCTTTTGATAGTCAATCAATTCAGGTGGAATCAGCTCAAATAATTTTTGGCCAAAACCTAACATGCTATTTTAGTATCAGATGAGTAATTTAGTATTGAGTTGATCAGATGATTATATTAGTACTGAGTTAATAATCAGAAGCTTTTTCCTTTGTTTTCAAAGAACAATATATTCAGCAGTTGTTCCTGGACACAGAATAATTCTCCATCTTCAGTTGCTTAATAACAGATTTAGTTTTGCAAGAACTTAACCAGAATGAACTTTACAATACTTAACATTTAAATATTAAATTTTTTGTTAACATTCCTGATGTTCCTCAGGGTGTGGCAGTGTCTGATGTCAGAAGAGAACTAACATTCTGCAAGAAAACTAAAATCCCAATCCTGGGTGTGGTGGAGAACATGAGTGGATTTGTCTGTCCTCATTGTAGTGTAAGTGTCTTGCGTTTGGTGTCTGTCCTATATCAAACTCTTACACAGATGCTCTTTGGAGGAAACAGTGCATGACAAGTCCACAATGGATCTAAAGGAGACTCTTCCTTTATATGATACTGAAAAGATAATAAAATAAGTACCATGATTTGTTCTATTTTCGACTTTTACAGTGTACCTTTGTCTTCATAGTATGTCATAATATACCACTTTTTCTTTCAGGAATGTACAAATGTGTTTTCAAAAGGAGGAGGTGAAGCCTTGGCAAATAGCTGCAATGTCCCATTTTAGGTAAAAATACTTTTAATATAATTTGGTTTGCTAAATATGGCAATCAAATTTAAACTATACAGGAAGGAGGATAGAGAGGAAGAGGTGATCTAGATCATGTGTGATGGGAAACAAAATGTCCTTCCAGCGACTTATTGCAGAGGTCTATCTTTGTAAAAGGAACAAAATCAAACAGTGAAGTGTGTTGTATGGAAATGCAAACGTCTCCTTGGTTGGTAAGCTTAAGCTTCTTGCGGCTTTAAGCCTATCAGATAGCAGAACAGATTTTTTGTGAACTAGATTGAGGATCATTGTGAATTGCAGAATATACTTATTGATATGATGTGTTCAATTTGACATTTAAGGTGGCCAAACACAGTTTTCAAGTGCCTATGCCTAACTCACCATAACTTTTAAACTATTTATGGCTTGGCGCCCATTTTTGGCAAGATTCAAGGTTAACCACTGACATATTTATTCTCCCATTTTGACTAGGGTGTGTGCTGTTGCCATGGCAATGGGGCTGGTTAAAAACAAGGCTTAAATAATGGTTTTTGTTTATTTTAAAAAAATCCAGTTGTTAGATTGTTTTCATATTTTGCACACTAAGAATTGACATTCAATCCCCTCTGTCAACACGGTTCTAATAAAATTTTTGACATAGGCGATTTTGTTAATCGCCGTTAATCGATTTCTGTATTATTAAAAATTCCCTATGTCAAAATTCACATTTTTTTGATAGATCATTCACGTGGTCTCTGATCTATCTTTCTGCCAAATTTCTTGAAATTCTAATGACTGGATTGTTAGAAATCGGCATGTTTCTGCTAAAGCAATCGGTCTTAATTTTTCGAGCAACTGCGCATGCGTTGCATTTAACTGGGTTCTTTCGGTAACAAGCAAAACCTGAAAATTGCTGGGTTCTTTGCATCGTTACCTTTTCTAACATATCTGTGTAATAAAGACTAAAGCCATCAATACACTGCGTTCAGTTGTAGAGAAAAATAACAGATAGTGCAGGTGTTGAGTAAATAAAATGGTCGCTCTATTGACGGCATGTTGTTCTTTGAAATCCTTGTGCACGTGCTAAATATTGCATCAGCCAAAGTACGCGCGAAAACTGTGTTCGGCCACCTTAAGTTAGTCAGTTTCAGTAGAATAGTGTCCTCCAGCTGTCTATTGCTTTCTGATCTTCAAAGGATAATTTTTTCCTTCTCCTCAGGTTCCATTCCACTGGATCCCAGTTTAACGCAATCCATAGAAGATGGCCAAGCTTTTATTAACTTGTTTCCCAACTCACCAACGCTAAATGCAGTAAATATAATCACATCCAAACTGTCACAGATGGAAAGCAATGGAGATCAGTGATTGATGGAGCATGCACCTTTTTTTCAAAAATGGTTGTTGAGTATGTAGCATTCATACAGCTGGACAAATGCAACTGAGAGGATACAGTGATCAACCACTGATTCTCCTTTTAATGTCCATCTCTTATCAATAAAACCAGTGAGGAGAGTTATGACAATCATCAACTGGAAGATATTGTCTTGGTGTATGAACATATTCTCAGTACTCTGATGTCAGGAGAAATGAGGGACAGTGACAATGAAGAGAACTACAAAAATCATGAACATGGTACTGAAAATGGTGAAGGATAGGAAATTTGTTAAATATTTCACTCCGCTGGTCATCAAGGAAGAAAGCAGAGTAAAATATGGCTTCACCCCACTTCATTTGCCTTATGATATATATTTTACGCGCACTTAAGCAATAGCCCACAAGTTTTTATGGTTTATAGGCTGATAAACCACGCGGGATGCTGATAGAACACGAGAAGAATTTGTAAATCACGAGCCGCATGCGCTACGAGTGGAATTATTGTTTTATTAAAAACTCCCCCAAAATATAGAAAACTAGACTACAATAAAAAAAAAAGGCCCAAAAAATCACGCATACGCTCGCCATTTTTGTAGATCATGGTATAATGGCGCATATACCATGATGGCTAAGCCTATGAAAACTCTCGAATTGCATTATCCAATGATCCAGTTTTTAACAAACTCCATGCCATTCCTCGTTTTCGGCGGGATCATTTGCGGTTCGGGATCATTTCCGGTCGATCGGAGATCACTGCTGTACTTCTCCTTAAGGCTGAAAGACGTTTTAATAGTCACGATAGTATTCAAAATTTGAGTGAGAAATCGTTCGGTTTTGGTATCATTCAAGCGTTCAAGTTCATGGATACTATGGTGGGGAGTAGGGATGGTGCAGTGGTGAGAGCGCTCGCCTCCCACCAATGTTTCCCGGGTTCGATTCTCGGACTTGGCGTCATATGTGGGTTGAGTTTGTTGTTGATTCTCGTCCGTGCTCCGAAGGTTTTTCTCCGGGTTCTCCGGTTTTCCTCCCTTCACAACAATCAACACTTCTAAATTCTAATTCGATCTGGAAACAGTGGATGAAGAGTCACTTCGTGGAAATGCCACTGCAAGTTCCTTTTTTTATAATTTATAATAATAATAATAATAATAATAATAATAATTATTATTATTATTATTATTATTATTATTATTATTATTATTATTATTATTATTATCATTATTAATATTATTATAGCGCACGAATGTAATGTTATATTGGAAACAATTTAATAATAAGAACAGAAATTATTATTATTATTATTTTATTATATTGAAAGATAAATGTTTACAAAGAAATTGAAACAGAATCTACTTCTGCACGCATGCAGTTTTCATCAAGTGTTCAACTTCCTCCTTCCAGACTCCTTTTGGAAAGCGGAATTTTTTTGTGATTCGTGTGACCGGCTCGCGTGACTCCAATGCACCACGGTTTCAAAGGTCCGTTCGTGAAGTTCAGAGCGCGCAGATTTTGATTGACAGTGAAAATAGATCTTGCTTTTTTGCACTTATTAAATACTGCTCGCTTTCTGGGGAGAGTTAGCGATCAAGCTTACCAAAAAAAGGTAAGTAATTCCATTTTGAGTAAAAATTTTTCGTAGAATTTTATAAGGTAGTAATTTAACTGATGCAAATGTGGGATTTGCGCAACAACTTGCGCGATGTTTAAAGAAATCTTCGTTCCAATAGAGTTACTATAAATCCACGTCTAAGGTTTCTAGTTTTGCGCTTTAGTTACGGTTATTGGCAGAATTATAGCGCCAGTAACAGTTGCGGCGTTACAAGCGAAGCTACTATTGCAGCATTCATTGCTTCAAGTTAAGGCCCGGGAGACGATGAGCATCGCCATCTCTTCCATATGCAAGTCCCTCCCCGGCTTCAAGGTAAAATCGCGTGTCTGAACAAAAATTGAGTCGACATGTTTTCGTGGGTGTGCATATGATCTTCGAACTCAAGAATCCTTTTAAGGTTGAGTAGTTTCACAGCGGTGACTGATTTGCACTACTATATCAAGACACAACGGTCACAACATTAACATACACCCAGGAGAAGGCTGTTTATTTTAGAGAGCATTTAGCCTGCGAGCGAGCCATCTTAGCAGCTTTTCTTCTCCAAGGGTACTCTAAGAGAGCTTGCTATCAAGCTGGTGTGAGCAACACCTTTTGCTTGCTTGTCACGATCACAGAGCCTCTAGATGTTGTAGACGCCATGCTATAAACCATCTACTGGCGTTTGCAAGCCAAAGGCATGCAATGGTTTTTCAATCAGCCTTTTGCGCTGAATATGTCTTTGATTGAACGTGACACGCTTGCTATTTTCATATGTTCTGAGAGAGGGAGGGAGGGTAACTGGGATCGATTTCCTGCCGTTTAGGGAGTGCGGTTGTTTATACTTCAAAAACGGCTTGAAATCGAGCCTAGAGGGTAACATAATATTGAATAAATCACTTGCGATTCGTGCCATTTGGGGTGTGCTATCAAAACAATGATAGACAAAGGCGTATGACCATCTCAAGCTATCGGAATTTAAAATTGTTTCAATCAACTGATTTGCGTGACGTAACTTCCAGACGTGACAGCCGCCATCAGACTTGTCACGCGCAATGGCGAAGTCTAATTAGAAAAATGCACTCTATGCCGTCGTGTGCCTGGCTTGGCTGCTATGAGTTTTCGAGTCTCCTAAGTAGCAGATGTCACTATATGAAATTTGTCACGTAAGTGGTTTATTAAGTATGGAATGCATTTGAGAGGCGGGCACAGATTGGCCAATCAAAAAACAAATAACGATCTGAACCAATCATCAGGTCTTAACGTAAAAGATAAATTTTCAACGCAACATGTTACAACATATTTGAACAATACAGCACATGTTGTAAACACTTGATGGACACGTTTGCCACTGTGCCACAACTGATATTGATAAAAGTTGGAGATGTTCAATAAAATTCGAAAATGGTCGACATGTTTTTGATTTTGCACTCGGTTGGTTGCATTCGCACGGAGCATTTCTGCAACAAAATCCTCGCGGCAGAGTGCAGCATTGTTATGCTCTAGTAAGCAACGGGTTGTTAAAATTTCTGTAACCTGCCACGTCTTGTCCCGTTACTTGCTGTGCAGTATTTGCGAAGTAACTCTTTATCCCCTCTGTCCTTGCCCTTCTGAATCTATGCAGAGTTTTATTCGTTGCCGTCTCCCTCATCATCCACCAGAATTAGCGCCAGTAAAAAAGCGCATCGACAAACGTGTCATATCTTGCATGATGATAAGTGCGTTTGGTCAACTTCTGGAAAACGTGTCATAACTGATCCAGCGTACATCACTCACTCCCTATTGCGCATCTAGGATATCTTGACGACTCACGTACCTTACGTACCACGCCCATTGTGCAAGTGGGAGGTACGGCCAAAGAAGAGAGCTCCCCGCTGAAAGCGTGAATTTAATTATTTACGCATACCTCATTGCTTTATACATGTTGCGTGACAATTAAACCCCGTGAATACCGCGTAAGTAAGAAAACATTTTTCGGGGCGTTTTTATGACACGGGAGGAGAAAATGTAATCCCAGAAAAAACAGGATTAGAATGTCTATGATCATTGACGACTATAAACGCAAGGGTTTCGCGGCGAAGGAGACACGAAATTTGCTGCAATTTTTCCCGCCTGAAATATCGCCTCGTTAATATCGTGTTCGGTGAGCATTTGTTACCAAGACTTCAGAGCACACACCGAGACTTGTCGAAAAAATTGTAAACATTAGAAGCAAAGACTTGAAAGGTTTTGAAATCTTGAAATCTGAGTCCACGAGAAACTATTGTTGACACGATCTAATTGGCGTAGCGTACAACATCAGCTGACTATGAACTGAAGGACCTTCGGGCGCTCCTGATAAAATGTTGTTTGCGTATCTGGATGAGAACTGTTTCATTTACTTTTTGAGAAAATAAAGAGAGGTTGTTTCTATATTAGTTCCTCTTCATAAATTTAGGCGTTAATAGCTAGCTAGATGAGAGAAAAAAAAAAAAAAACAGCCAGCGAGACTATCCTAAATTATTTATATTTGAGATCACTACTGGTTATGGGGCGAAACGACTCCTGCAGGGCGAACAGGACATCGGGCGAAACGACCTGCTTCCGCACTGTTTACAAGGTTCTTCAGAAGTGGCCAAACGAAACGAGAAACGAAGCAATAGATACAGAACAGAAACAATGCCGCTTGCCCTAAAAACAAGGGAGGTGCATATTTTAAACAAGAACGAATCAAAATTGAGTATTGGAAGAGATTCACTGAGTGTTATTACATATACAATGTACCTCCCCTAAAACTGACACTTGACAGGTGAGGAAATATTTTATGTCCATGACCATTGTACTCAATTTTAGGGCTTTTCGCTACAATTGTCCTTTGTTATTTATCGGTTCTAGCTTGGGAAGTCATAATTGTTTTTGAGGGTGAGATTACTACGTGTAGCCGTACACTCCCCCCTGCCTCCCGCTTGTTTTTCTCGGGGGAAGGGTATGGCTACTCGTAGGCTAGGGTGAGATAAATTACTTTGTTTGGCTCGTCACGATAGATGGCGTTACATATGATGAATATTAGCTTACTGGGCGAGGGCTATATAAGGTTCGAGTATGATTACACGTTGCATGTAAACTAAACGGTTGCCGGCAGGGAGCTTTGATCATTCACTAGTAGCGACTCTTAGCACATAGCTGCACTGCAAAAAAGACGAGGAAAAAAGACGTTCGGGTAAGCCATACACACTTATATCTATCGTAGAATATTTGACAAATAGTAGACAACATACTGTGTTAGCATAAACTTACATACAATGCGACGGTTTATGCTCGATGGTTGCGAGAGATACCGAACCGAGGCGTGGGCCACTTCTCATGCACTGAAACTAATTTAACATCGAGAAGTTTGGTTATTAACTAGCTGTTTATATTAGACCAGCTAGTCGAATAAAACGGTGCATTTCATTCCGATCCCCTGAAACTGCCATGGCTTGTTCATTTTGTCGAATTATGCTTCACTTACCTTGAGGTAAACACACTACTACCTGACTAGCTCAAAATTTTTTATTTACACTCGTGCGTACGTCGAGTGTTTTAACTAGCATTTTTATTCGACGGTCCATTCATTTTATTTCCTGAAAATAGCTTATTTGCTTTGCCGAATTATGCTTTACCGCAGGATGACCAGGATGTAAAAACGCTTCAGTCGGGTCAGAATTGATTTTCGTGACCGGTCAAACATGTGTCTACCTCCGATCGAGTTGTTTCAACACGCGATTCGTGTCTGAAACAGCATCAAAACTGCGGGTTATAATTTTTCATGTTGTAGTAAACTTCAAAATGATTTTTTTTTCGATCAAATTTGAGATATCTCAGTTTTCCATTCATCTGTCCGTAAAATTTCCGGTGAACTTTGAACGGAAGGCAGAAAGACTCAATACAAATGCAAATGTGTTTGTTAATACAAAGAATGCATTATCTATGAGGACGTCACAATAGAAGTTGAACAATAAAGGGTCCTTTAGAACCCTTCAGTAGCTACTGTTATCCGCCCTGGGGATTCGGGCTGTTCTTTTTAAATGATGAAGTAAGGCAAGCAAAGCTAATTTCCAATTTGGTTGTTAGGTCGGAAAGAACTGTTTATAAAGCAAGACAAGGAAAGGGAATGATGTAAAGCAAAATCCACGTCACAGATTAATTACAGGCATTGTTTTTTCACTTGGACTTATAATATCAATTTCCATTATGGTAAATAAGCGGACAGATTACAGGTGAACCTTTTCCACAGCGGCCAGCTTGGGGCCGTTCTAGAGAGACAGGGGTGTAGTATGAAAATGTTTCTTTTTCGGGGTTCAACCTGTTTTGTGAAATTAAATGTTCATTTTAATGCCCAATAGTGACTTATAGATTTTACTCTGTCTAACGCCAGACGATTTCACTCGTCAAGGGAGACCCCTTGGGCACTAAAGGGTTAAAAAAACTATCTCCTTTAACCCTTTAATGCCCAAAAGTGACTTATAGATTTTACTCTGTCTAACGCCAGACGATTTTACTCTGTCTAACGCCAGACGATTTTACTCGTCAAAGGGAGACCCCTTGGGCACTAAAGGGATAAACAACGATCAAACTGTATCAATAAAGCAGAAGCCAAAGAGAAACCGAGATTAACGCGGGGTTTAACGACGAACGGTATGGATCAAGTTTGGCAGGGTGACCTTTTACAATAAAGATAAGGGTTTTGTATGAGTCATTGTCTGACTAGCCGTTGTCGAGAAGTTATTTTGGGCTTGAAATAAAGTTTATCATCATCATCAGCTGGGACGCGTTTTAGTGGGCGTTGCCGCTGTGGAGCGGTTAAAATTACAGTGAATGTACGGACCAAAACAAGTGGCCGTTGTACATAGAGAGGTGGTGGATTTTAGTGGAGATTCGACTGTATTAAAAAAGTATTTTTGTTGAAAAGAAACCTGGATTCATCGGTTCCTCTGATCTGCCGTGATCTGAGTGATCTGTGATCTGTGATCTTTCTGCGGAATCAATCCAGAAAAACGTATCTTAAATATACATGTTTTGCATTGAAAATGTCCGTCGGTCCAGGTTACAATCGGCGCGGGCAAGCGATTAAGCGAAATAATTTGAAATCCCTGAACATTTTCAATGTTACGGGATAGTTTCACGGCTCAGTCCATGTGCAAGCTATGATCGAGCCACTCAATTTCATTGTTTGTAAACCAATCAGATGCGAGTGGAAATAAACCGGTGGGTTCGGTCCAAAATAAATCCGTGAGGTCAACTAACAAATTCGATGTTTAATGCTGAATTCGATATCTTCTGCTCCCTGTGCTTTGAAGGCCGCTTTATTCTTCAACGCTAATCTATCCTAACCCATCACTTTTTAAAATTCAAATGCGCGTTGTTTTGTGACGTCCTCCTAGATAATGATGCATTCTTTGTTCTGCATAACAACAAATTTGCATTTGTTTGGGTCTTTTTGCCGCGCGTTCAAAGTCCACCAGAAATTTTACGGACAGGTGAATGGCAAACTGAGATCTCTCAAACTTGATCAGCGAGATCCTTTTGCAGCAAACCGCGATTTTGGTGCTGTTTCGGTGTTAATTGACGTGATCTGGCAGTCGACCCATAAGAAATCCCCGGGGATCAAAGCAATCACGAAAAATCTCGGTGAAGCTCCCTGCTTGCCGACTGTACCCTCTGTTGTACAAAGCGCGCGTCTTGAATAAAAGTTGCTTCTCAAGAATTGAGAGTCAATACAAATGATTATCTACCGTATTCCTACGAATCTGGGAGCGCGTTTTTGGAAGGATCGGGTGTAAAGCCCTCTGAGGGATTAAATGGCTGCAAAAGCCGTCGGTAAAAACATCTGAAACAGTAACTTTCGCTTTAATGTGAATAATTAAGTTGAACATGTAGGCATTCAAAATAGCAGCCTGTTTAATACGTTTTTGGACTTTTCAACTGGCCACCTGTAGTTTGCGGCTAAAGGATGCTACCATAGTACCAAAATCGCGGGTTATGTATTTTAAGTTATTTTGCTGATCAAGTTTGAAAGATCTCAGCATTTGTCGATTCATCTGTCCGTAAAGTTGTCACTGAACTTTGAACGGGTCATAAAAAGACTCAAACAAAATGTAAACGTGTTTACTACGCGTTACAAAGAATGCATCAATGTATCCATGGGAACGTCACAAAACAACGCTTATGGGTCGGGATCGATTAGCGTTGACGAATAAAGAAGCCTTCAGTAACTAAGGAAAATTCGCTGAAAGACGGTACTTAATCATTTTGTATTGATTCTCAAGTCCTGAGAAGCAATCAGTTTTATTCTAAAGGCACACTCCGAGCAAAGGTGGGTACAGTTGCCATGCGAAGGCTTTTTTTTAAACTCACGCACGCCACACCTTTGACTCAATGACATCGCGTTGCTTTTCTCGGTTGCAGTTGAAAGCCTCGCGAATTACCCAAAGTGAAAGCGCAACTTAAATGCTTCAGTATTCCTTCCCGTTGTTTTTGTAGGTTGCGTCAGATTACATCCCTTTCTGAGAATTTAAGGAAATCCTTACGATAGTTAAAAGCACATTTTAATTCAGTTTGTATCACTTAGTCTTTGGCGGGAGTACAGTGTGCATTCTAAAGAGCTGATATAGTACCAGATAAAAAAAAGTTAATCGAGTTAGAGAAAGGAAAGAAACGTGAGGTAAGACACGAGATGAAAAGAAAAGTAAGCTTTTTAAAAGACTTTCAGGTTGAATTTCATATAAGGAACCAAAGTTACTCCTTTTCTTAGGATAACCTAAGTATTCTTCACCTTTCAGCGCAATCGTGTAATGACAGCTAAGAACAATTTAAGTTGAACCACAGACACTTGAAAGTGGACTCAAACTGCGATCAGAACCGAATAACCTTAATTGTTGTTTTAAGTTTTCTTCAGTAAAAAATGAATGCTCTATATATTGTAAACAGTGTTATGAGGGAATTGAAATTGCAGTCGGTGATCTTCTTAGTATTGCTAAGTTCACAGGCTTTCTGATACATCACATGTACAAGGCATGAAAGTAAAGCCCATTCAATCGTCATGCATTTTAGTTTTACCCCAAGGGCTTCTTCATCCTTCGATTTCTCCAGTGTAATCCGTACCCAGTCGTTTTTGGTGTTAGGTTAATAATGATGGGTTTAATTTTCGAAAAAAATCAATGTGTTTTTATCAAGCTTGATATTTGATTTAACATTTCTAAGCGGAAAATCATTTAATCATGAAAGTGTTCGACCTAATTTCCAAGAAATAGTAACATTTTTATATAATCTAATTGAAATGCGGAAGCTTTCCTGCAATTTAGTGCAAATTTTCACGGCGGCAAACTTTATTTACTTGATGACATAAGGATTGTAAAGTAAATTACAGAAAACATGGTATTGTTCTTTTAATTCTTTACAATTCGGGCTACTTAAGACAATCAGCTCCCTCGCTTGGTGAAACCATTAGTTTCCTCAGTTAATCAAACCAGTTTTGAAAAGGATGTTTTAAATTAATATTGCTCCTGCGACACTTTCCGCTTCAAGTTCTCGATGAGGGTGACTCGAGGGATAGTTCATTGGCAAGTATTTAAATAACAAGAAGTAACCGCCGACTGACAGGGATTAGCAGAAGTCTTACCTTATCAAAGACAGGGATCAGCAGAAGTCTTATCTGATCCATTCTTTTGATTCTTGATCTCCCATGATAGTCGTTTATTTTCGAAGATAGTAACTTTTCGAAATTGAAAGCGACCCACTACTTCCTTGTGCCAAAGGTGATGAAAACTACAATATGCTAATGTACACATTCATTTGGATTCTGTCGGTTTTTCGTGAAACCAGCCGTCCAGTTGGCCCCTCTCTAAACCACTACAACCAGATTACGGGAACTTCCGAATAGTTTTTTTTAAAAATTTCCAAGCACAATCGAATGGCTACTCTTTAAACAAACGATTTTCACGTATCCAGCTAAAAAAAAAAAAAAAACGTGCGATCATGGCGCTATTAGCCTGCCTGCACACGTCTGCTAATTCCTTTTACGTTGAAAAGGCGACTTTTTCCGCGTAAGACGTCACCCTCGTACCCAGGGTCTTCGTGTCCTTTGACCAGCGATCGGAAACGAACTCGTTTCGTCAAGCCCTGCGAAGTAAGGAACGAAGACTCGAGGTACGAGATTGCGTGAGACGTCTGCACGCAACCTAGATCCTAAGCTCTCTCTCCTCTTTGCCAAAAAAAGAGGAGCCTGGAATCGAGGGTGGTTTATAAGCATGGGGCTCCAGTGTCGATGACCGGAATACAAATTTACGTCAATGTTCGCTGACTTCCAAATCCTTTCTCACTCAAGCTGAGTTACCTAAACTACTTGGAGCTAAACATTCAGAACTAGAAAGAGTATTTCGCAAAAGCAAGGTGTACTACATGATTTCTTATTTCGTTCTCTTTTCTTTTCATCAGAGCAAAATGAGTTCAAAGTATTCCAGTCCCCAGGAGTTTCTAGCTTACGTCAAGAGAAAGAATCCTGGTGAGAACGAATTTCACCAAGCAGTAGAAGAAGTGGTCAGTAGCCTCTGGGAGTTTCTTCAGAAGAATCCCAGATACGATCAGGGAAACATCCTGGAAAGGTTGGTAGAGCCAGAGAGAGTAGTCATGTTCAGAGTCCCTTGGAAAGATGACAAGGGCAACTTCCAAGTTAACCGTGGATATCGAGTACAGTTCAGCTCCGCTATTGGTCCGTACAAAGGAGGTCTGCGTTTTCATCCAACTGTTAACCTGGGAATTTTGAAATTCTTAGGTTTTGAACAAATTCTCAAGAACAGCCTTACAACTCTTCCCATGGGGGGCGGTAAAGGTGGCTCGGATTTTGATCCCAAGGGAAAAACCGACAGCGAAGTGATGAGTTTCTGTCAATCATTCATGACGGAGCTCCAAAGGCACGTGGGTCCAGACACGGACGTCCCTGCCGGTGACATCGGCGTCGGGGGCCGGGAAATAGGGTACATGTTTGGACAGTACAAGCGGATCCGAAACGAGTTCACTGGTGTGCTGACTGGAAAGGGAACGACCTGGGGAGGTAGCTTGCTGAGACCGGAAGCTACTGGATATGGCCTACTGTACTTTGTTCAAGAGATGCTGAAGTCCAAAGGTGACAGCATCAAGGGCAAACTGGTCGCAATCTCTGGCTCGGGAAACGTTGCTCAGTACGCCACTGAGAAAGCCACTGAGCTCGGCGCCAAGGTGATCGCGTTGTCAGACTCGTCCGGTACCATTCATGATCCAGACGGCATCACGCCAGAGAAACTGGCGTATGTGTTAGAGCTGAAGAATGTCAAGCGAGGCCGCATTAGTGAGTACGCTGCGAAATACGGCGTGACTTACCTGGAAGGAAAGAAACCGTGGGGCATCAAGTGTGACGTGGCTCTTCCCTGCGCCACGCAGAACGAAGTCAGTAAAAAGGATGCCGAGGAGCTGGTGAAGAATGGTTGCATCTGCGTGGCGGAAGGTGCCAATATGCCAACACAACCAGAAGCGGTCAGGGTGCTGCAGAAGAACAAGGTTCTGTTTGGTCCAGGCAAGGCCTCCAACGCCGGGGGCGTGGCAGTGTCCGGTTTGGAGATGACCCAAAATAGCATGAGAAGTGCTTGGACAAGGGAGGAGGTCGATGCTAAATTGCAGCAAATTATGAAAGCAGTTAATATGCAGTGTGTCAAGTACGGAAGAGGAATAGACGGCTCTGTGGATTATGTGAAAGGAGCCAACATCGGTGGATTCGTGAAAGTGGCTCAGGCCATGTTGGATGAGGGACTAGTTTAAGAAGCTATGTCAAGCTTGAGTCTTTAGATTAATTTCATCACATTTTTAGACTTTCCTTAACTGAACAGGTGAACAATTTTCAAAAGCTATAGATAACATAATAACTGAGTCAAAGATTTTACTGTAAAAGCGGGACATGACTTTATATTAGTGTTCGAACGAACATTTTTAGTTGGAAGTAGATTTTAGCATCAAGTTAACAAGTCTACCGCAAAGTGGGCAAAGTTGATTCCTTTTTGTCGGGATTGTAATTTGTTTAAAACTCGTTGACAAAATATAGTTTGTTTGTTGTACTGGCCTGGGTTCTTTTATTGAGTGTTATTGACAAATAAATTGCTCAAAAGCTCTTTTGTAACGAGATTTTCTTTACTGTTTCCTCGTATTCTCAGTTTGAATGTAATGAATTCCGTGATCTGAGACAAATTACATAACTTCCAAAGAGTTTCGGCCGTTAAAGTCGTTAAAGTTTCGGATGTTTAACTTTTTTCCCATTTCGGGCACAGCTTAAACCTAGCTAACGGGGATTTACAGATCACCTACAAAACACGAATAAGACTGAAACAAAATTTGTGAAAACGATAGTTTTACAGCACTCGATATTGACGCCTTACAGATGCCCTGAGAGCGAGAAATGGGGGAAGGGAGGAAGACTGGCGAGTTACAAGGCCCGAAATGTAGTATGGAAGGTGCTATTGACCAATGAGGAGTGAGAGTGAGGCGTTTGGATTTTCGGTTTTGCGGATAAGTTGGCCAATTTTTGGTTCGGTTATCATGGAAGCAGGAGGCTATTTCTCAAACAACACGCGGCTGGGATACTTTGACCTTCGATTGTGGACCATCGAATTTCTATAGCTCGATTGCGAGTTGTCTCCCCTTTTCGTCACGGGAATAACATTGCACTCACTTGCTACTTTCTCGTGGAATAACAGCAAAGGAGAGATTGCAGTTTGGTTGTAAAATATGGCTACAAAAATTTAAATTTATCCCGCGTGGCAGGCGTCCGAAGGGGAGGGAAAGGGGAGGGAAAGGGGGGGAAAGGGGAGGGAAAGGGGAGGGAAAGGGGAGGGAAAGGGGAGGGAAAGGGGAGGGAAAGGGGAAAGACGAGCGCGTGAAGCGCGAGAAGATCGGACGCGGGAGGATGCAGACCGTACCTTTTCCCTCCCGCGCTCATTTTGACTTTCTTCTCTACCTTTCTACGGCCTGCCATGCAGGCTAATTTAAATTATGACAATGCATTGAAAAAGCAGCTTCAGAATGTGGTGTTTCTTTTAAACAAAAAAATACCCAAAACCATTTCATTGTGCAATTTTTTTCTAGTTTCACAGAGCTGCAGGCTTGTTGAGCCGATTTACAAAAAACGAAGAAATTTTTAGTTCCGCACTCAGTAACGATTGAGGTAATACGCAGAAAGAACTTTGGAAAGTAAAACAAGTTTAGATGTACAAACTTTAATAACAGAAAGAGACATTGAGTTGTCATGCAGTGAGGGATTCTATTCCGGTTTCCGGTTTTACACGAAATGTATTGCCGCTTTAAGGTTTTTGGGGATTTTTGCGCGGTTTTTCGCTTTCTAACAGGCCTGCTGGAAATCTCAAGCTCTTAATCTAATGTTAAATAGGAACACGAGTTGAGTGTTTCCGTCCACAGCTTGTTCGAGTTTAAATTTTCTCAATCTCCTCGTCAGACACTTTTTTGTTCGAAATTAAAACTGTCCAAACATTTTTTGCAAGTGGTGCACTGCTTGTATTTTTGTCTCTGTTGCATGCAAACAGGTTTTCCTCGCACTATCTCAACATCCGCCTGAAACTTCCATCCGAGGGTTGCGAGAAAAGGCCGGAGGGCGGAAATTCATCTATTAAAAGAGAGGGCTCGCGCCAGCTGGACATATTTCCACGACTCGAGTGCAAAGAGAAGTATGGCGAGTTGTTTTCCAGTGATTTTTACCCATAAAATCGTGTTAGAAACTTCATTCATCCAGTTTAACGAAGGGAGGAACGCGTGATAAGCCTAAGAACGTCTGCGTTGGAGGCTAGTTTAGCTGTGGCTTGCAGGCTGCTATCACCGAGCCACTTCACAGTCTTTGTCACTCAGTGTAGTTAATTTGGAGGACCATTCGGGGTAACAGCTTGGCGTTTGTTTGCTATCTTTCGGTCTGTGTTTTAATGTTGAAGTGGGAGTGTGCAATGTAAACATGATTCTATTGCTAAGCCCTTCCCCTTTCCTTCCACTTGTCTGGCAAAATGAGGAAAACACGAGAACATGTTGAAAACTAGTTCCCTCCTGTCTTCCGTGATGGGGGAAAGCAACGAAAAGTTGCTCACTTGAAGTTGATAGGAATAAATAAATTCATTCATCGAAAGAATCAGGTTTTTGTAACTCAAGGACAAATTAGGAAATCCCACACACAATTTGGACCCTTCCTTCTGACTCAACTGGGTGGAAAAAGGCCCCCGACTGCGACTCAGCGTGAACTTCCGTCTTCCGGTCATTTCTATATTAGGAAATTGTCGTTTTCACTGAATTCCCCCGAGAACCTGGGCACGAGACGTTTGTCATAAGCCCAAAATTTACTTCCTGTACAAAAACAGAGGCGAATAATATTTATCATGGTTTGTTGAGTCTCCTGGGTCACTCTGTGTCAGCAGTGAATTGTTATTCTCTTGGAAATCGAAAACACGATCTCTCCATGGAGGCTGTAGCCAAGTTTTCGTTTATTGCTTCCCAGGTTGACGAACTTTCCTTCGAAAAGGGCACTGTTCTGAATGTAAGTTACAGAAGATTCCCTCTTCTTTTAGCTCTCAGGTGTTGTACTGAACGGAATTCATTTTCAGGTTTTAGACAAAGATGAAGACAAAAATTGGTACAAAGCGGAGCAAGACGATCGCGAAGGATGGATACCAAACACATATATTACTATGAAGCCTCACAAGTAAGTGAGATAAACTTGAGCTTGAAACATTTTTCACTTCTGCATTTTTGGTTTCCTTCGATCAAAATTCGTCAAGCACACGCTAATTATAAACACCGCCAGAAGCATATGAGATATTTGGAGTGAAATCTTACTTTACGTTGTCTACAGTGATGCAAGAGAATTGCTTAGTGGTTTCAATAACTCTTTTGAATGAGTAACTGTTTGCTTCAGTTGAGTTGATATCCGTTGTGTTCAGTTGAGACTTTTCCAAGTTCCGGACATGTTTGATGTCACAAGCTGCTGATGCTAAAGTATAGAAATAACATATGCATGATTTATCTGTGAGAAGGATTATTCAATGTAGTACAATGCGCAAATGGGTCGATCAGATAGACCCAAAGTTAGAGGAAGCAATTCAATGCACGTTATGTTTCCCGAATTACCCCCATTTAAATAATTACACATAGGGTTAAATGGATTTTTTAAATTTCCTGTCATAATCGATGAAATTGCAGAAAATAAAACGCATTTTGGGAACGTAATACTATTGTGGTTGCGACACTCCATTTTTCCCATCCTCCAGTATCAGTGAGGTAAGTCAGAATTACCCCAAGAAAACAGATGTTAATTCCCTTGACTCGACCCCCCCCCCCCGGAGAAAAAGCTGAATTTCTTCTAGATTGCATATAAAATTGGAATGGCCTTGTGAAATATTGTTCAGTGTTTTACTGGCCACTGCATTTGTCAGATGAAGGTGTCCATGACATTATACATACATCTAAACATGAACCCATTTAAACATTACAGTAATGCAAGGAAGCACCATGAAAGCAGATGTCACAGCATGGATGGTTTATTTCAAACAAGCTTCTTTGGTTAATATTAACCTCTTGCTAACCAATCACAAGGGCCAAACTGTAGAATATTGGCCTGAGGCTGTAATAGATTAGTCTGTAAAAAAACAACCCACGGTGAAAATTTCACAAGAAAGCTTGGTTATTAAGTAGTTTATCAAATGGCACTAGGGTCATGCCTGTTTGCAGGATTGACTAGCTTTTGAAAGCCAGAAATGCACCAGTAATGATAATAATAATGACAATGATAATGATAATGATAGTGATACTGATAGTGATAATGATAATAATAATAATTGTATCTATAAAAATTCTTGATCGTGATTGGTTCCGTGGGCACCTATTTGTCACATAACCGGCACATGCTCACATGGGTGTCCTATTACAGGTGTCCAATTTGAACATTTTGTAATCGGATACCTGTAATTGGGTACCACATGATTTTCACGTCATTTATGTGTGCTTTGATGGCTTCCTTCGCAATGTTTTCTACAGTTTTTAACTTAGGAAAAGAGCTACTGAACAGATATTTTTGCTCAAAAGAAGTTCTTAGAAGACAATTTTAATTCCGAAGTTTGTTATGTAGATACGATTAATTAGTAACTGGACCTTGTGTCGTACAATTCAGAGAGTAATCATGCTCGTATATCTAATTTCAAAGCAGCCTTACGCTTCGCTCTCGTCTAATTTTGAAATTACTCGTGTGATTACTCCCTGAATTGTACTCCTTTCAGTCCAATTAATAACAATAATAATTAGCAATTATTGAATGAGGCGAAGTAGGATATGAAGAATTCTGCAGATCAAGGAGGGTGTTATCCACAGAGGCCGAAGGCCGAGGTGGATAACACTCTCCGAGATCTGCAGAATTCTTCATATCCTAGGAAAGCCGAATTCAATAATTGCTTTATTATTCATTCAAAATATTTCCCCGTTCTTAAAGGAGTTTCGCCATTTCGCTCTTTGTTTTTCCGCTCACCAAAAATAACAATCTCGTCCCCAGGTTTTCTCGGTCAACGGTTCAATAATTTTCAGCGGGCTGCACTTTTGACGTCATTGGTTCAATAATTTTCAGCGGGCTGCACTTTTGACGTCATTGATGCAATATGACGAAGATTCTTTCCAAATCTGGTGAACAGCAGCTGGTTATGGTGAATTACGCGTGTGGTTTTAACCAATCAGAAACGGGGAAATATTTTGAATGAATAATAATAACAATTATAACAATAACAATAATTTTTATAAATGACTGACATTAACAGATGGGTGAAAATGTTTAAAAAATTTTCCCATGTTACATACTGAATAGATCTAGACACTATCAATTGCAAATTAAAACGTGAATTCTGATTGAAGGCTCTGTGTTCACTGGTAGAAGAAACTTTTTACATGTCAGTTCATCTTATTTTTTTTTTTTTAAAGAAACCCTTGAAACTACAGTAACTGTTTAGCGTCCACTAACAGCCACCTCTCTGTAATGACCACTTTTTTGCGCCTGGCAGACAGTCCATTACGTACACTTTCTTTAACTGCTCTACAAAGCAATTTCATCCCAAATGCTAAATTAACTTGTCAGTTGTCAATGACTGACAAATTGTGTATACAAACCCAATTGTTTTATTGTAAACAATGACCAAACTTGATCTGTACTGTGCTGTTGGTCTCTTTGTGTCTGTTACGTTTCTGCTTTATTGATACATTTTTGATTTATGGGCTGGATAAAATGAGCAATATTTGAGAAAATGTATTCACTTTACTCCTGAAAAAAGAGTAAGACAGGATTATGCGACCATATGAGATGGGGCATGTTCCATAATTGGAAAATATATCAGACTAGAAACAGAGCAATCTGATTGGTTGATTATAGTTTTTCAGAACCTCTGAACTTACTCTGTATAAATTAGCACTAACCTTTTTCAACATGTTTATGTGCCAAGATGCCTCAGAAAATAATCAGAAATACTCAAGTGTTAAAATCAACAGCCTAACAGTATTAAGGAAGAATTTTGGGAAACAGCAAACTGATTAATTCCAAAAATTACAGATGGTTCCATGGAAAGATAACAAGAAATCAAGCAGAAGAAGCTCTTTCACATGTGCGGCATGATGGTGCCTTCCTCGTACGAGAAAGTGAAAGTTCACCAGGTATCAATAACCTAAATAATATATGTATAAATACATAAAAAAAGGAATTTTCAATGGCACATTCCATGTAGAGACTCTTCATCCACTGCTTCCAGATCTAATTAGAAATTTAAAAGTGGTGGTTTTTGTGGAGGGGGGAACTCCACAAGGGTGGGGGCACTCCCCCACCCTTAGTTTGGGTAAAAAAAGAAGAAATAACAGTTCAAGCTCCTTATCTCAAGGTCTGGATCCACCAATGGCCATGTACTACCGAAACAGGTAGATCGCGAATTCAAAGACAAGAGCGACAGTTGATTGTGGCGCTAAACGTTAATGATTTCGGTCACGTGGCTTTACTTGTCAAATCGAAAAGCTGAACGCACGTGGTCACATTCCTTTCTCCTTGCTGACTTCGGCGGTACAGCTTGTTGTTCGCACTTCGGAGTTTCGGAGTCAACCATTTTCGTGGAAGCCCCAAATACTTCAACTGAAAGTTGTCTTTTACATTCCGCAATGATGGAGTCTAAAATGCTTCCTCTTAAGCTTTCATGTATGGATATCCCGCGAATTAGAGTTCGCCGAGAACATTTTACAGAATACGTCATTGTTAATTCACGCACTGGAATGTGACCACATGCGTTCACCTTTTTCTCGTGAGAAACAAAGCCACGTGACCAAAATCGTAGACATTTGCCGCCGAAGTCAACCGCCACGCTTGTCTTTGAATTCGCGGTCTACCTGTTTCGGTAGTAATTGGTGGGTGACAGGTACTCTCACAACTGAGCCATCATTGCTCACTTAGCTATATTGACAAGCACTGTTAATTACTGTGCGTCACAGCTTATTAAAATCAGTTGTTACATTGTTACCTATTCTAGACCTAAAGAATAAGTCAACAGTACTGTTTCAACCACATTTGCTGAAATTTAGCATCAGTATGTTATAGTCATCATGGTGACCATAAGTTTGTTTTCTTCTGTAGCATTAAGTTGTTGGCTCTGTTGATAATTTTTTTCCATTTTTGTTTACTTTGTTACTTGTCAGGCGATTTCTCTCTCTCAGTCAGGTAAGGATGTTAGAAGTTATATTTTATGATACATTAAAAAATAACAATTGATATACATTACAACCATCATTAAAAGTATATAATTAACCAAAGCTCAATAATTTCCAAGCCATCGAAATTAAATTTTGTTGAAATTATACCTGTACTGTCTTGTCTTTCGGTATATTTGTTTATTGTTATCATCAGTTAAGTTATTATCAGGTACAGGTCTACTTAACATCCCAATCCAATCTCAACTTTCTGATGCAAGTACAGACTATCCTATTATTCCCCTCTTCCACCCCACTCTGAGTTGTCATGCTAAATGATAAATGTGGCCCCACTAGGGGAAGGAGGGAGGGAGGAAGGGAGGGAGGGGAGGGTCTGATTATCCCACAGTAGTTAGTATTTGAGCTAAATATCCTGTATCCTGCAAAAAATCAACAATCTTCTTTCTTAATTTTGTAGCAGATGTAATTTTTAACATTTTGTTATCAGGATAAATATTGATCCTTTCTTTATTAGATGAGTACAGGCTGAATATTTTTACTAAGTGGAGTTGTTTTTTTTTGGAATTGTACACATTATTGATCATATTAATAATTATGTTAATTTAAGCTGTAGAAATGTTAAATATTATAATTATTACTATTATTGTTGTTATTATTATTGATATCCTGTTTTATCTGATGTAAATATCCCATATTTCATTGATTTTCCTCCCAAATATCCAGTATCCAAATACATTTATTTATAAATTGAGTATCATAAATTGAGTTTTTGAAGTCACTTTTTGTCTCTTTTAGGACTGGCGACCTTGTACAACACTTTAAAATTTTTAAAAATGCTCAAAGAAGGTACTACTTGTGGAGTGAAACATTTCCATCTCTGAACCAGTTGGTTGAGCATCACCGGTCAATCTCAGTCAGTAAAACTCAGCACATAGTACTCAATGAAGTGGATTTTAGTGTGAGTACCAACACCAATAAAACAAGAATACAAATTTTAACAAATGTTAATCATGATTTCATAGAACATATTAAATAATTCACATATTTTTAAACATTTTGTGTATTCTATAGATTTCGGTAACTTATAAATTCTAGTATAATCTAAAATATTAGTAAGAGAAGTTTTCAATGTAGTGTCATAAAACCAGTTGTAAAATCTAGCACAGTAAATTACTGTACAGAGAAGTGCTTAATTGTGAAAATTTTGAAACTTTCTTTCATGCTCCTAATGTGAGGTGTACTGTATTTAAACTTCTTCCTTTCTGTATGATTGAGGGGAGGCACGGTGGCCTCATGGTTAGTGCGCTTGACTCCGGAACGAGCAGTCTGGGTTTGAGCCCTGGCCGGGGACATGGTGTTGTGTTCTTGGGCAAGACACTTTATTCTCACGGTGCCTCTCTCCACCCAGGTGTATAAATGCGTACCGGCGAATTTAATGCTGGGGATAAAGCCCTGGTCAAACAGACCGGCAAGTAGTCGCAACTGGACGCAAGTTGAATTTGCGTAGAGACTTGCGTTGGGTGGCCAAATGGACTCGCAAGTTTCCTCGCAAGTACACGCAAGTCGCAAAAAAAGACATTTTAAGGCAGACTATCCTCAATTTCATTGGGTTATAATGGGTTAATGGACGTCGCTCAACTTGCGTTACCTTGGGTTGGATGGCCAAACGGTGAAAAACTTGCTTTGACTTGCGCGCAAATTTGATCTCCACCAAAGTGAGCGCAAGTCATCACTAGTCAAGGCAAGTGCACGCAATGTCTGGCCAAACAAAGTCGCAAGTAGACCCAAGTGTTCAACTTGCGTTTACTTGCGACTCCGTTTGGCCAGGGCTTAACCCTGCAATGGACTAGCATCCCATCTAGGGGGTAGTAGAAATACTCCTAGTCTTTCATGCTGTAGAAACCGGGATAAGCTCTGGCCTGGTGGGCCACAACTGGCTTGTATGCAAACTTTACCTTACCTTACCTTTTTGTATTAGGATGAAATGGTGCAAGCGGTGTTTTCTTTCACTGCTCAAGATCATGACGAACTGAGCTTCAATGCTGGTGACTGGATAACAGTGTTAGATAAAAGTAATGAAAATTGGTGGAAGGGACAAGTGCACAATGCTGTTGGATTCTTCCCTTCAAATTACGTGTCCACGAAAACAACCAACAAAACTTAATAAGTACTCTTACACTCTAATCAGCTTTTACTGTTCTTGAACAGCGCGGTGTACATGTTTTTAAAATTAGGTTTCTTAATTTTGGAAGTGTATCAGGTTAAACATGATAAACAAAAAATTGAACAGCTAGGGGAAGAAAGATCTTGAGCACTGCATTTATTTTAGCCCTGGGTCAGTCTTCGTGGTGAATTAAGTAATGGTTCTTTGTTTGAGGACAGTGAAGTTCGTAATAAGGGAATTCTTATTAATTATGATATTATTAATGATAAATAACATATGAACATATGCAAATATATATTAGTTTGAAAGGTCAGTTGTGAGACCTTTTCTCCTTCGAGCTAGGTAAACAAAGTCTCCGATTACAAATCACGCAACCACGCTATGCAAAGAATGTGAAACTCTCTTACAACCCAGGCACTGAGCCAACCTCGAATCACGCAATCTCTATTGTTTCCAAATCTTTTAAATTGTTTCCGGGTAATGTATTCTCACAAAACGTTGTTGCTAAATATTACATAATGTTTTTGTGAACTCAAAAGAGTTAAAAGAGCGCAGTTTTAAGTTCTTTTAAACTTCTTGTTGAAATAGGAAGTAAGATAAATAAAATGCAAGCACTTTACTGACAAACTAGATCCTGATATACATACAGCTCAGTGATATGCTTGTGGTTTGAACACAGCCATGTTTACATTCATTTAGTGTTTCATGTTGGAAATAGAACATTTTCCTTAAATATCACTAAGCCAAGTACGTGTACTATTAATGCATAATAATAATAATAGTTGTATTTATAAGTGGTTTTCAAGAAGTAGTTTGAGAGTAGCTTTTAGCAAATTTTGTATATATAAATTTTGTAGTCTAAGTGATGTAATTTAATATTTTGAATGACTAAATTTGTTGAAAAATCTCCACACAAAGACACCGAGGTGAAGATATAAGAGACATGGTCAACTCTTGTGCAAAGAAATGACCATTATTTAAAGTGCTAGTGAAAGAGTTTTTTATTGGTTTAATGTACTAAATAAATGTACGTGATATGATGGAAATCAAAAACCAAATGGATATTGTAGTTGTTTCTTCACTGTGTATTAATTAGCTGTCTGAAACCTTGAATTTCACTCAGTTGGATCATGACATGAAAACAAGAATGTTGGTTAATATCTTTTAAACCAAACAAATTAGAACAAAAAAGTGAAGTATCCTGGAATTGGACGTAGATTTAAAATAAACAGACTGACATTCTTATTTTGACGTCATGACCTGACAAGTCCCAGGTCCCTGTGGTTTCTGACCCAACTGGTAGTGAGATTTTTTGTTTCCAGATGGCTTTTTTAGCGTCATGAAGAAAAAACAATTATATCCAATTTTTTCCCCAATAGTTTCCATATGATCTCGTGCAGATTTTTATCAAGCATACAAAAATACTCTTCACATAGCACTTTTAAGTGACATTTTCTTGTTGCAAGATGAAAAACCAACCAGCATACCCTATATACATGCCAAATTTTCAGCATTACTTCAACAGCTCATGCTGGTTCTATGTCTCCATCGAGTTATAGAAACACAGGTTTTAACCAATCAGTGCACTATGTTCTGTTTCCTAATTTGTTTTGGTATAAATCTACTAGCGTTCTATTGCAAATGCCATTCTCTGATTGGTTATGCTACTCACTATCTATTCTGTGATAGATAGTGAGTAGCGTAGCAGTGTGCCGTTGTTAACAAAATAACGGCACTTGACATTTCCAAGGTGTCCTTGAAGAGGATTTAGAAAAAGTTTTGAACGGTTAGTAGATTGACACTAAAACAATTAGATTAGTTGCTCTCGATAGTTGACTTGAGATGCAACCTCATCAACTATCACGCGAAAGAAATCTCAAGCTCGTAATCTAATGATTAGAAAATGGTGTGGTGAAGTCCACCCTAAAATTTTTATGTAATTTTGAATAAGGTGTTACATCTTTCATAGTTAAATTGATCCTTAAAAATCACAAACATTGTAAATAAAATGTCATCCCTTTTTCACCATGTTTGTAGTGGCACATTAAAGCTAGTATACTTAAGGTTGTGTTATTTCTTGGCTAGATTTCCTTGAAAGATGGCATGCAGTAGTTAAAACCTGACATGGAGTAAAATAGGATTGTATATAACACAGGTTGGACAAAACAGAGTTGTTCTGAATTGCCAACAGACGACATGAAACATTCACCTTTTCTATTGCATGAACCTAACGTGCAATAATCAGAAATGACAATAGGTTGACATTAACATTACTACAAAATTTCGGTAAGCTCAAGATGTCAGTTTCCAAGTTTACTGATTTTGGAGTGATGGCATTGTCTACACCTGTTGCTCGTATGCTATAACCATAGTTAATAGAGGGGAATGGTTATGAAACTCGTCAAAGTTCTTTGTTGTAGGTTTTTGTTTGCTTTTTTGGCCTTGACCGTGCAAAAAACACAATAGTTGTTTACTCAGCACTGAGGGACTAACCAATAGAACCATGTTGGTTAATATGTAACTCATGCATAGTGTATGAGCACAAAACAAAAGATTATGCAGGGTCGTGGACCTTCCAACCTAAATCTTGGCATCTTTATTTGCTCCTTTGATGTTTTCCAGGCTTCATAACCACAAGTCCCCTCTGTTGATTATGCTATAACAGAAGTCAAGTAGGGATGAAAGTTGCACACTAGAAGTCCAGAGCAACAAACAGTCAAGCTTGACTGGTGTAAATCTTTTTACTGGATGTGCCACTGGACAACTTGTGGTCTTGCATGGCTAACTTTGTACAATGTGACCACTTCCAGCTAACTGCCTCTTTTACCAATTGAATGGCTTGGTGCAAGACTGACCTAAGTGACTTTTTCCGGTGAAATTTTTTTCCTTCAAAAGTGCCTGAATTTTTGCACTGGATAATTTGTGGTCTTGCATGGCTGACTTTGTACAATGCTACCACTTCCAGCTAACTGCCTCTTTTACCAATAATATTAGCAAAATATCAATGCACAATGTTTTTGTTTCCTAAATACACTGCATGCAACATTAAATGTGGTGGAGCTATATCTCACTTGTAACAATTTGATCTGCTGCTCCCATTTCTGGAATAGTTAACCAAGACTCTCTTGTTTAATGGTATGTTTGTGGCATCATGGAATGATAAGGATAAAATAGCAACAACATTTATCTGAGTGGAAAATGATTTTAATTTTAAGAAGTATTCATAATTAATGCCATCAGATACAGTTGGAATAACTCTGAATTTTTATTAAAAATAGAAAACATCTACATTTTTTCATTCAAACAAGAACAAAAAATACTCATCTGTACATAACAGGTGTAGGAAACAGAAGCCCACTGGTTAGTTATGAACAAAGAAGAAAATGAAAAACAGTGTCTCTTGCTTGAAAGTCTTCTTGGACCGACAACAGGGCTTCCCCCATAATGATTTATAGATGGCTGAATTTGAATAAATATGTTACAATACCTTAGTCTTGCACTGATAGAAGAAATCTTTTGCATGGATTGAAAAACTGAAGCACAAGGCTCAGGTTTATCAACATAATATCTGTATTCAAATTTTGCTCCATTTTATCGCAGGTTAGCTCCATTTATGCAATCAGTCGATGCTCTGAGAACAGAATTAAGTTCTAGACAAAAATGTCTTCTCTCATTATGCTTATTGTATAATCCTAGAGGATCATGTTCGAATATTATAAGTCAAACATAATGTTAAAACTTTTAATGTCTAGCATGAACCTCTGGTATCATACACTGGAAAATACTGTTCCCTTAAGTGTCTCTTATGGTTTCTGTCAACTGTGACTTGTGATTCAGGTCTATACCTCTTGGTAACTGTCCAATGATAGCTCTAGCCTATGTCTGATTTGAATCCTCCCTAATGGAGACAAGAACCTATGTAAACTTATTTTTCTGCAAAAGTATCGATGGGAGCCACATGATTACCAAATTCTGTTTCACTTTAAATTCAAATGCCTCTGTGGCCCAGAGTGGCTGCCATAGCAGTTGAGTCTGCAACCAAAGATTCCTTAGTTAAAGCCATACAAATTAAGCTTATGAAGGGGAAAAGGTCAATACAGAACTAAAATGACCTTTTAGCCTTGTTTATATGGAAAACTGCTGATACTCCTATAAAAGCTACATTGTGTTTGTATTTATGTAATCAAAGCAGCATTCTACTTTGGAATATTGCTTTTAGGACCACACAATATAAATAATTATTTATCACTTTAGTAAATAGCTTCCTGCTTTGCCTGAGACAGTGGTTCGCCGAATTAGTACCTGGTTCTTTCTGTTTTTTATAAACAATGTTAATAATATCTTCCAATGTATTCAGGTTGTTCATGTTCCAACAATGTACTGCAGCATTTTATTGACCAGTGCATCATTGTATTTATTGCAGGGGGGGACTCCCACATATAAAGCGTGGGGGCGCTCGTCAGAATTTTTGAAAGAACCCCCAAGAGGTGCCAAGATCTCATTTTGTGGGCGTGACTTGAGTGTTTTACACCCTAGCAGGTGTCAATTTTAAAACAATACATTATCTCCTGTCATTGTACCACAGAAGCCTTTGCTGTGGACATTTTTAAAGGCTGAACATACTAAGAGGAACTAAAATGGCATTTTGAACCCCTTAAAGGTACAATGAGCATCCCTGCCCTTATTGTAAGGGAGTCCCCCTGGGGTATTTATATCTGAAAACCACCTGAGTGGAATGATTCCAAGAAGATTGAGCTCCCTTCACCACTGATAGTATAATGCAAGGAGTCAAGTTTTCCTTTACAGCCACATTGACTCTACTGCTAAGTACATCACAGGAACATTATTTAATGTTCAACTAGGTTATATCACAATCATATTCTCTCAACTAACATGATGAGAAATGTACAGAGACTAGTACAGAGAATTTTCATGCTGACATGTACCACCACTTAAAGGGCTATCAACTCATAATTTATCTTAAATCGTGACATCTTAACAGTGAGTTGCAGTAGTGAGCTGCACACCTCTTTTAACACCTCTTTGCATTTTGAATTCATATGCAAATTCAATAGGCAAGTTATAATCACTGTGTGACCGCAAGGTTAGACTTGAGTTAGGTCCCTTGTATCTAGAGTCATCTGCAATGGTACACGACTCGGAACTGCAGTTATTCAGGAATTGTCCAGCAAGCCGTTACATATCAACACTTATGACTTTGGGTCATGAAAGTCACCCCAGCCATGAAAGCATCTTGTGAAGAGGTGAGGTTCTTTTCCTCTGAAGGTTAAGCGCAGCTTTCTTATTGGGCCACTATCAAGCTGCATAAGGTGCTGAATGTAGACCTGAGGAAAACAGATTTCTTACTAAGTTGAATGATGTTGTTATGAAAGTCAACGTTTGACGGTTGCCGTTCGAATTTTAATGAATGCACAGTCCTTGACAAGAATAGTTAATCAAGATACTCATGTGTGGTGGTGTTTCTTTTGCTGATGAAACCATTGTTTTGTTTATTATTAATAATACAATTTAAAAAATTACTTGATTCTGATTGGCTTTGAGCAGTGCGGTTCAAGCATTACACCAGTGCAAAAAGTGTAACACCAGTGCAAATTACACATTGTAACTCTGGATTATGATTGGGAGAAAGACAGAGAGAAATTTTGTAGGCCAATGATATCATGTAAAGCAATGAAAAAAAAAATTTGTACAGAAACTCTAAAAAAGGTTTCCTAGAGTGAGAAAAAATGGCTTCAAGAAACATCTTTGGCACTTTTTCCACGTGCATTTTTCTGTGTTTGTATTATTAATAAGTAATCATACTGTTTTTCTCGTTCAGTTTGAAATTACTTTGCACTTATAAGTTTTTCAAAAAGCCGAAATTGCACAAGCTGCTTCGGCGAGTACAATTTCAGCTTTCTGAAAAACTTACAAGTGCAAATTAATTCCAAATTGAACTCGAAAACGTATCACTTCCTATACAAATTTACATAAAATAGCTTAAACTGTTATTCCTTCACTTTATGAGAATGTAACCATCTGAGATTGATTAAAAGTTGTTAAGCGTTGTAAAAAAATTATTAAGGAGGTCAAACACATGATTGAGACTATTCACTATTAGTAAAATCCAACTAGTGGTCTATTATCAATGCTGTGTTCTGATTGGTTGAGCTACTAGTAGGCTATTTGTTATAGCCCATTAGTAGCAAAAAGCGCCGGCTTTGAAAACCAAAACAACGGCAGCTGAATAGCTTTAACTTGCGAAACATGTTTTGTCTCTATATTTTTTGGACCAACTAGTTGGATTTTACTAAAACAATTATTCCTCTCGCCCTCATGGGCTCTGAGTCAATAGCCCATTCGCCCTTCGGCCTCATGGGCTATTGACTCACAGCCCATTTGGGCTTGAGGAATAATTGTTAACTACACTGTACATATCATATCACATCACACTAATCAACAGAAAATGAAATCCAAAGTAAAAAGTCCACACCACACTATTATAATAATTTTATGAAACACAGTTTAATCAGAGATAAATGTGCTACATGTAGCTATCTCAATATCAAGAAAGAAAAGCAGGCTGTGAGTGACAGCAGCTGAGTGAAATCACAAGCAAGCGATTTACAATCTTGATGTACATGAACAATGTTATGTTCTTAAAACTGGGACAAAAAACAGATATTCAATGTGATTGTTGTCAATACCTGGGCACTTTTTATGGCCATTTTCCTTTCAACATCACTGGACTGTGGTCCCATCCAAACAAATACCTTGATAGGGAGAAACCAGGACACAAGAATCAAACATGGGTTTATGAAATTAAATAACTACACATGATCATGACTGAATGCCAAAAAATCAAACCTCATGTCCTGTGTCAAGGATCATTACATCATCACTTGCCAAATCATCCTATTGAACAAAAACAACAAAAGTTAGAACATTTTTCTCAAAACTTGTTATAGATGCTACATGGAAATAATTTATAGTTGGAATATTAATTAGCTTTGGATTTTTCCATTTTTATGTAACTGATTTGACTGTAAATAATAGAATTCTGGTTTTTGTCATTGTAAAGCGCACGAGAGCATCTTCTCATGTATCGTGCGCTATAGAAGTAATAAAATTATTATTATTATTATTATTATTATTATTATTATTATTATTGCAACAATCAACCACACTTGAATTAAGTAACTTTAGATTTTAATTTTTGTTCCAACAATGCTGACAGACATTTTCACAACTACAGAGGAACCTCCTGTACCCAAAATATCAAGTCTAGGTGGTGCTAACAAGAGCTTAGACCACACTGGGTCAAATTTTTGCCTCATTAGCACAGACATGTATTAAATGTTTTATTCATGCCAAAAGTCAATTATGAGAAAATGCCTGTCAAGTGGTTGCTTACAGGAGGTTGCTTTTGAGAGGAAGCTGCAACCGGAGGTTCAACTGTATATAGATACATGATGGCTGTCTCCACATTTTCAGCAGTTTAGAAATAAATGTCAAGAGAATTGAGTTACTCTCAATCCTCCTTTTTGACCGAGGAGTAAGAAGTTGTAAAAATACTGTATGTATGCTATGTGTACATGGAATCCAGTAAGAGAAATATCTTGGCCATGCTCTCAACCAAAAGCCTGAAGAAACTGAAATCTCCATTACACATTGAAGATACACCAACCAAACCTTCACAGGGGTTGTGTTCACTAAAAGGTCTAGTTTGATTCTTTTTATGCGGCTCTATCTTTTTTGAAATTAAAACTAGCGCTAAGAAGTCACGACGAAAATGACCTGGGAGAGGTCGAAATCTCGCTAGTTTTTATTTCAAAATTGATTTCTAAGAGGCTCTATCTTTCTGTTAGATATTCATCAAAATATTAAAACAAAAGATCACCTCCTTCTTGCTGTTACTTCTCTTAATTAGCAGATTGGCATTTGACTCACCTGACAGAAATCAGAACACTTCTCAGATACAGAAAAGTATCCCTTCTCATTAGAACAGCGGAACAAACGAGCAAACTTTATGTATTCTGCAGACTGAATCAATAAGAAAAACATACATCATGAGAAAGTTTGAGAACACCAGGGATTGAAAAATCACTCTCTCTTGACAGCTAAAAACACCCTATTCTGAGAGCCTGCATATAGCAGAGAGCTGGAGAAACAACTTCTTGTAAAATGACCAAAACTGGCAGATTTCTCAAGCAATCAATATTCTTGGCTTGCACTGTCAAGCAATATAAAAATAAATCGAAAACCATTAAGTGGATGAAGTCAAGAAATTGGGATGCTATAGGAGACTGGTAAAGATGAAACTTGTCCAAGTTTTAAGTCTGTGCGTTTTCCTTAACCTGAGACATTTGTCGAAATATTCTGCACAAATTTACAGAGCCCAGTATGGAGCCGCCACGTTGGTGTACCTCCGTGGAACACCAACATGGCGGCCGGAAAATAGTGTAATCAGCTGGAACATACTTTGGCTATCTAGGCGACTTATTATCTGCACTGAACAAAAAATCATGTACATACGCACTTTTCCTAATACTTTAACCTCTGAATAGGCTGAAAATTACGACATAAGAAGATATTTTTCAACAAACGCCCTCGTAGCTTTATGTCACGCACCGCCATAACTCTGAAATTCAAAATGCGCTGGTTTCCAGACGAAGCAAGCTACTGAGCTGAAACGTTGTAAACAAATGTCAATTTACCCATTCTAATGCCTGATGAGGATAAAAACTTTGGTGGCTCTTTAGTTTAGGATTTTAGAAAATGATGACGTCACGTGCAAGCCAAGAATACCATTATTTGTTTAGATGTCTTGCTGAAGGGAGGCAACAGTAAGTTACTTTAACATCAAACAGACACTTCTTTTTGTGCACTTAGCTCTTCCTCTGCTTGAAAGATTATAGTTCTCTGCAGAGCTAAATTATGATGACATTTCATGTGGTCAAATCTCACTGTATCTGAAGGGAGAAAACTCTTTACCCAGTACACAATACAGAGGTGACTAGGGCTGCTACAAACTAGATGACGCATCTCCCCCATTGTTGCAATAAAGGGAAAATCCTTACATATAAGGGAGGTGCATTGGCCTCATGGTTAGCTGGGGCAGATAAAAAGGGGGGGGGGGGGGGTTGATCAAGCCCCCTAAATTAAAACAGCTAACGTCAAAAACGTGTAAAAAAAAGAGAAACACAGTCATTCTTAAAATTCTTTAAAGTTCATAACCAAGCTACTAGCATTTTGAAAAAAAAAATGAGACATTAAAACAAGTCCATTTTGCCTAAGTGCGCTTGTCTCCAGATCAAGCAGTCTGGTTTTGAGCCCAGGTCGGGGACATCACATTTTGTTCTTGGGCAAGATACTTTACTCATAATGCTGGGCCAAACCCTGCGATGTACTAGCATCCATCCAGGGGGTAACCTGAGTATCAGGCCTTTCTTAGCAAGAGGGTAGGGGTAGGGAGGAATTGCAGAGAAAGGCCTGACACAAACGTTTTTATTGGCTCATGTCGTACATCCAGATTCTGGACGTTGCGCTGATTGGATAATTTACAATGCACCCTGACGTCACACCACCGGAAATAAAAATTTCATACTGGCGTATTCTGTGAACTGATCTCGACGAGAACGAAAACTTCGCTAGATATTTATTTCTATGTGATCATGGAAAGCGACGACTTCAAAACGGCTCTTGAGGTCGCTCTACAGTTCTTTCCTGGAATTGAACTAAAAAGAGAGAACAGAAATTGTGCCTCGAAAGCCTGCTTTCAAACGAAAAGATTTCCTCCTCAGGTTTTTGTCGGCTCGGGATATCAGACTGGTTATTTCATCATCCAGCTCTGAGTATTGGTCAGAAAACAGAGCTCTCTTTGTTCAGCGGTGAGGGTCTTCGTTGAGCTCCTTCAACTTCATTTTCACAAGTCGGCTGCTTGCCTTTGGAGTCACTTCAGTTGCGAGATCGCTAGCCTCGAACAGGAATTGAACTACTAGGACAGGCTGTCGAAGGTATTTGTGGCCGGGAGCGCTTGAAGCAGCTTGAAGCTATAAGTCTTTCGCCTTTGTCGAGTGCCCTACCACTCGCCAATGCCTCCCGTAACTCAGCGAACATTCTGTAGCAATTCACTATTTTCCTAGCGCATTTTTTGCAAACAGTCCTTTTGCCATCTTCACTATCTTGAATGACAACAATTCTCAACTCAAGCAATAATTCCACAAGAATGATAGGTTTTTCACACAAAACATTAGAAACCTCTTTGTTAAAAGTTTCAGCAAACAGCGGCACTGTGGCGACACACTTTCCATACTCTGTGTGAAAATTTTCGAGGCAAATTGTGCAAATATTCTCAGAAACCCAAACGAAATTAAAAACAACCGCCGTTGTCATCTTGATGCACGCAAAATTTATGCAAAGTAGACATGACAGCCGGAAATAATTCTGATTGGCTGATGCGTACACTGACGCTTGTCACGCTATGAGGAGGTGGAAGACTGCAATAAAGACCCTTGTGTCAGGCTTTTCTTTGCCGGTTGCTTCCTTCTCCTACCCCGCGAGAAAGAAAAGCCTGATACTCAGGTTATCCAGGGGGGAGTAGAGATACTCCCTGTCACTTTAAGCTAAAGAATCTGGGATAAGCTCCAGCCTGATGGGCCACTTGGTTTGTATACCGACTTTACCTACCTTACCCATAAATATTATTACCTTGTCATAGTCTTTCTTTCCTCCTACACCCACCCAGAAGAAGTTTTCTGGTTCATCTCCTTCATTGACAATCTGAACTGTGTAACCACTCTGTGACCAGAGGACAGAAAGTATATCAAATTTAAACAACAACAACAACAACAACAACAACAACAAAAGTACTTCCTGCATATTTGCATTAAAAGTGTTCTGCATGTCAACTTACATCCCAAATTTCATTTCCAAGTTCCCTGGCATGATCAGCATCACTTTCACTGACTTTGCTGTTTGTTTGGAAAAGAAAAGATTAATAAAACACTTTGTTTACACCTTTAAACCCAAATAAACAGAAGGAAACACAAAGATCAGAGACAGGGTTAAGCTATATACCTGCCAATCCACACATAAATGATACCATCCTCTGAGTAATTTTCAAATGGAACTTTCAAGATATAACTGGGAAAACAAAATATTGTAATAAGTTAGATCCAGATCACCTGGTAGACAACTCTTGATTTATCAGTCTGTTTCAACTGACAAGTTGGTAAGTGTGATGTCTTCAATTCATCAGCCTGCCATCCAAAATGACAGGTGCTGAACTCTGATTTCTGTGCTAAAAATAAGGCAACTACAGCAGGTCTATGTTTTGCCACTCTTACCTGATGATTTTTCAATGAATTTTTCCAGGATCTTGCAACAGTTTCCTAACACCTACATAACATAGTCCTCAACAAAGCAAAGCACATGTCCAGGGGAGTTTAAAAATCTTGAGAAAGGACAAAGTTAAAGGGCCTGTACCAGATACCATGACTCAAATAAAGTAATTGAGTCTAATTTTTTTCTTAATAGCCTCTAACTATAAAGATCTGTCACTGACTTGAAAGTATTATTAAACATAAAATTAAAGGCCTGACACTAACCAGAATTCAGAGTTTAAATGTCTTGCATTGGTTTCGATCTGTGGAATTAAAGATAAGACCAATGTAAATAATTACAGAATAATAATAATCTAGCTTCCCTTTCAACCACAAATTTCAACATTTTCAAAATGCTCAAAACAATTATGTACATTGAATGTACATTGTATGTATAGAAATTTCTTTGTAGCCTCAGTAAACACTACCCAATATGGCCTACGTTCTCTAAAATTCACTGGTCCTCGCCTTTGGAATTCCTTGCCTACAAGTATAACTAATTCCAATTCTGTCAAAAAATTTCGTAAAACCCCGAAGAACTCTATACTTAATTGTTATTCTATTTCATTATCTACCTATTTATGAATGTATTTATTATTTCGTGATATGTAACTAATTGTGGCTAAATAATAAACTGAAACTGAAACTGAAACTACCTTAGCGCATAAAGAAATACTTTTTATAAAAAAAAACAAAAAACTATTCTTAATTCTGCCTTTAACTGTATTTTATAATAGGGATCATCCACTAGATTAGCCTTTGCTCTTTGGATGATCCCAACTCGCTCTATATTTCATTGTTAATTTTTTTCCTTTATTCCTTAGCTGTACTGTGTTTAGTTGCTACATGTATGTAAACCCAACCTACATATCTTGTAAAACTGAGCTGAGTTAAATAAGTCATCTTGTCTTGTCTTGTCTCAGCACTTAATAAATCTGCTGTTAAGAAAGGCATGTTTGATGCTTTGCTGGTATAGATACGGTTGGTTGAAGTTGTTTTGCATGAAAGACAGGGGAAACCAATTATATTCCTCTCTCAAAATTGACAACCTGGCTAAAATTACCATGTGAAAAACCACACAACAAGGACGAGAATCCACAAGAAAGGTACTCAGAAGTTGCAAAAAAAAAAATCTTATTTATAGTGTACATGCACTTAGCTTAGCACTAAACATAAGCTAGTTTACAGGCATGCCACTGAAACAAAGGAAACAAATATTTCAAATAAACGTAACATCATAGTTAAAAACTCCAAATGGCAGGAGGCAGAACAGTTAGATATTTACAAAGCGTGACCGAGGATTTGAACTCAGGACTACCGAGAAACAAATCCCACTAGTGACAGGATGGAGGCCTTGAACCCGGAACCGGTGCCCTAAACCACTCAGCCACGCTGCCTCCTCCTAAAATCACAAATCAACCAAAAATAAATTCAAACCACCACATATACAAAAAAGGCAACAAATGCTCCAGCCCACCCCCCCAACAAGTCATGATATCACAGGATCTGATCACTAATTAATTAATAGGGTCTAAATCCTCCACACTGTTGCTTCCAATATCGGAAAATATGAATTTAGATTAATTCTTACCTGGATAACCCTCTTGGCCAGTATGCCACCACTGGACCGAATGTGATAGAACTTTGCTTTTTTCTTTTCTTCAGTACTAACTGGCTCCTTCCGCTTTCCCTGATGGAAAATGAAATTAAATCTGTACATGAAAGTGTTTCTTCAGAATTTCTGCAAGCTGGGAAGGTGACTAGAGGAAGATCAGCCTATAATTACAGGAGAATCTCATTTCCTCTTTTACTTCATTACCTTGTGAATGATGAACTTTCCTTTAAAATGAGCTAGAAACCTTGGAGCCTCTTGTTGCTGAAAACAGAATCAATGACTCAATGACTCAATGAATCAATGAATCAATGAATCAATGAATCAATGAATCAATGGATCAATGGATCAATGAATCAATGAATCACTACATCAATGCATCAATGGATCAATGGGTCAATGAATCAATGAATCAGTGAATCAATCAATCAATCAATCAATCAATCAATCAATCAATCAGTCAGCCTGTCTGTCTGTCTGTCTGTCAGTCAGTCAATCAAGTATTGGTCAAACAGTCAATGAAACAGTCAGACATTGATTCAGGGATTGGGCTGGTTTGGCAAACAATTTTACAACATAAAAACTCAGTTTTGAGTGGAATTTATGAACATTGCAGAAAAATACATCTGACTCGTAAATGGTAATCAGCACTATACCTGCTGAGTCTTCATAACTTCTAATTTCTCACCAAACAACATCTCAAATTTCTTTTGAAGACTGAAAAATCCACAAGAAATACACTGTCAGCAAAACAGGAAATCTTGCAGTTCACTATTTACAAGCTCGAAGTCAAACAAAACATACTTGTCTACTGATTTTGTATTTAAGGACTAGGTGGCAGGCAGGTGTCTGACACTGGATCACCTGTCACCAAAGAGATCACATGGCAGAGAAAATCTTTCTTAAAAGGACAAAACAAGGCTGAATTCTCACCTGAATGTAAATGTAAGCCAACCCATCTGGTTTGCATCTCGTCCCTGATTAATCCAAACAACAATAGAAAAACATGTTGGATTAGAATGAGCATATATGTAACAATTTTCACAGTTAAGGACTGTGCAAAAAGCCAGCTGGAGCAAAAACCACAACTAAGGTTACGGAGTCAGTACAAGGAACAGTCAACTTTATTGTACTGCTTACCGGTAGCTCGAGTGAATAATTTATAATATTATGAAAGATGATATATTTGGACTACAGAGAAAGATGTAAAGACTGCAGTTATGTACACAATGCCAACAGTAGTGAAATAAATCCTGAAAAAAATTCAGGTTTGTACATTCAAGACTGAGTTTTTATCAGGTTTTAACCTCATGGCTGCTAAAGTTGAATACATGACTGTGATGATCGTTAATTCGTCATAATAAACTTTTATAAACTTGGATGGCTACCTATTAACCACATCTGTATTGAAAGACGTCTAATTTTGTTTAAAAAAATCTTGGATGGACATGCTCCTGACTACCTCTCTGAGAAACTATTATCATTGAAATACTGCAAGTCTCACGATACAAGATCTCTGGTGCCTTATCGACTTCCTATTCCACGTACCAACAGTAGGAAGCGGATGTTCTTTTTTAATGCTCTTCAATTGTGGAAGAATATTAGCGATAATGATTTTGTTTATTCCACTGATCTAAAGATGTTTAGAAGAAACTACTTTGACTGCATTATGCGTAAGTTCACACCTGATAGCTTCAAAACTGACAGAATATTTTAGTTTTTTTATTAATGTGATCATAAGTTTTATGTGATCTCTACTTTTATAATACCTTCGTATTTTGTTCTTTTAGTATTTTAAATGTCTGTAACTAGAAATGTTGTAATTTAGTTTCATAGGGCCATAAGGGAGACTACAGTCTTGACTGTAATTATGCACCCTATTGAAATAAAGAGTCATTCATTCATTAATGCCTTAGTTCAATTCATCACTCTGCATAGATCAGCAGGTTTTTGTTGACATGCTCAACTCTGGCTGGAATGGCAGTCATGCGAATTAATATACCTACCAGTAGATGTAGAAACCGTACATCGAGAGAATAACACACAAAGGAGCATACACTACTACTTGTCTACAAACCTGCCAAAAGTAGACAACACACTGAAAGTCTTCCTCCTGTTCCACTGGTTCGTCTTCTTCTTCATCTCCTTCGGGCTGTTCAACTGGTACCCAGTAACGACACAAGAAGACATAACAGTCGCCCATGTAAAAGTGTCCTGAAGAGATGGAAACAAAACATGACATCTAGAGGTTTTTATGGAGCAACTAAGGGTATTTTCCAAAATTTTAACCATTCTTGTCCCCAGAGCCCACGATCCTTCTGGCTTGCGGCAGGAATCAAGAGCTCTGGGAGCAAGTATTTCAGGCATGTGCCATAGATGCAGACTGAGTGAAACTGGATGGGCAGAATTCGGTTATTTCCTTTGCTATTTCAAAATTTTAACAAGCAATGCTTGCTTAACTGCAGAAAAGATTTTGTTTCTTACATGCACCCACTACATTTGCCTAACTTTTCTCACACATTTATACAGCGGGACCTCGACTTAACGAACCTCTATTTAACGAAGTCCTCGATATAACAAACGATATTGTACATCCCGGCCAAAGTTACAGTAAAATGTATGAAACAGAACCTCGATATAACGACCCCAATATAACAAATTCTTTGATATAACGAACATAATCCGCAACCTCAAACGTAAAATCTACCTTGATCTAACGAATTACAATGTCAACACGCGACAGAAGATAAACGCTGAACAGATCAACAGTCAGCAAATCCTTTAATACTTATGGTAAAGAGACAGTATGTCGTAGACATTGGCACTATAGTATTTCCACAGAAGTCACCTGTGTTACAAATCAATCATTAACTATGACCTCGATTTAACGAACATTTTGGTCATTTTCCCTCAAATTCGTTATATCAAGGTTTTCGATATAACGAACCCTCCATTTAATGAACAAATTTGGCCAGTCCCCAGCGACTTCGTTAAATTGAGGTTCCACTGTAGAGGAATACTGTACGTGGATTTAGGACAACTGTGAAGGACACCAATTGGAGAATACCCTATTTTTGTTTCTCAGCAGCAAGTGATCAAAAATAATGTTCATACAACAAGTTCCTTTTTCTTGTATGATAAGCTCTCTCTAACAATTACTTTTATAAACAAAATCCAACATTTAATTTTCAATAAGCACTGGTTATTTTCAAATTAACAAATTTACCTATCTCTTCTTCAGGTAGACGGACAAATTTCCTCCCCTCCAGAACAAAGCACTCCATTCCATCAAGGTCTTCATTCCACTCTTCAACGAACTGTTCCTGTAACGAAAAGGTTTGCCGCTGAATTCTGCTAATTCAAACTCCGTTACAGTCAAACCTCCACTTGCGATAACCTCTTGTAAGAGACCACCTCTCCTCAGCAACCAGTCAAATCACTATTATTTGGAACCTCTTGTAAGCGACTGCAACCACTTATAGAGCTAGCAAACACCTGCTATTTCCCCAGGAATTCAAAATAGCCAGGTTCAACTTTGTTCTTACTACATGATACTCTTTTTAATGAGGACTGCAAGCTTTATAAAGCAAATGACTTCCATAGTCATTGCTGGGTATGGATATGGCATGAAGAAATAACATTTTCTCTTCTTAACAGTGGATAAGCAGCCAAACTTGCAAGGTAGGTTTCCAAGAATAGAGAACTTTGAGAAAGCTTGTTTTTGCCCAATTTGAAGACAATTGATTTGGTTTGGTGTTAAAAAGTGACAGTTATGAACAACAGCATTCGCAGTTTTTACCTGCTCATGATCAGGAATTGGTTGTTGTCGAGTGGTAAACAGAGCAGACAGATCAACCTGGCAGATGAAAAAAATAAGTGTGTAAAAACACAGAAGAAACAACCCCCAACCACTCATTTAGATAACTAGACCCTCGAGGTAACTTTGGTTACCTTAGCAGCTTTCTGGAGTTTGGCTTGGGCTTCCTTGGTTGTGATATTCTAAGCAAAGAACCAAATGAACAAAGCTTGTCATTATCTTACTGTAATAATGACATGGCAACTATGCTGATTAGATGCATCATGAAGCTAACTCGACTACTTAGACATCATGAGAACATTATTATTATTCATTTTCAAGGTCAAAGAAACAATTGAATTATTCTTTCTTTGAAAAGCTACTCATTACATACGTTTTGATTCTGAATCTGTATGTATGTATGTAGAACAAAAAAAACTAGCAGCTACATGTATGTTTTGAAAAGGCGGATGAAAATATATGTATTGAGAATGTCTAGAGACCTCAATTTAAGTATTTGATTGTGTAATCCCTTCATTTTCAAGGTCAAAGAAACAATTGAATTATTCTTTCTTTGAAAAGCTACTCATTACATACGTTTTGAATCTGAATCTGTTAGACCCTAACCTGCCCTTACAGACTGTAACATCATACAGTTTTAAATCCCAAACCATTCCAAAAAAACACTCAAGGAAGCTCTGAAATGTACTCGAAAACATTGCTTAGAACACCAATCCAAAAAATGAAATGCAAACATATTTTAAAGTATACATGTAATTTTAACATTTTGAAGTTCATTTTGACTATAACAGCATAAAACACTAAAATCTTACGGTGACTCCAAGCTGTTTTGCAGCCTTTGACACATAATCAGCACTCAGAGTGTAATCCACAGCTAGAACATCATCCCAGCCAGCAAATCGAGCTTTAAACATCTGGGACTCAGCTCTGAAATGAACAGAAATGTGACACAATAAGAGCAATCAGGATTTAAGCATATGACCTTTCTACACCAAAGTCACATGGTTCCAAGTTTGCCACTAGAATCAGTTTGCACACTGGATGAAGTAACCAACCCTATGCTCAACCTTCTCTTGTTGTCCGTACTTGACTTTTTTTTGTGGGGGAGGGGGAGGGGGGCAGACAATAGAAGTAGGGTAGAGAAAGAAGAATACCAAAACAATTTGTAATTTAAATTTGGGACAGACCCAATCAGGCCAGGATTTGACATTTTTTGAAACTGTTAGTGATGGAAATACTCCATAGGAAGTGATGGGTTCAGGACAGTTGAAAAATATCTATAAACCTACACTTCATAAATCACAAGTGTTGTCAATGGGATATCTAGTGCTTTTGTTTAATACCCACCCCTGAAGGTTACGTATCTGCACTGTAAATGAAGGCCTGTCAATCATGGTGTACAGCTCCTGAGAAAGCTTCATTGCAGCAGCACGAACTAGACGGGCTGATTTGCGACCAATCCTTATGTGCAAGACAAGAATCTTTTAGTATCTTGTGAATACATCACCGTCATCATCATTTGCTTACCGCACAATAAAAAGCAACAAACACTAGAATTATTACATACAATTATTAATATATAATTATTGACTTCAAACTCACATACAATCTGCAAATCATTGCCTGTTACTTTACATCAAGTCAATTATTATAGAAATAACTAGAGGATAATACATGGGTGCACATAGATAGGGAATTTCTCTTCGAGTGTTTAACTGAAATCTCATGATTAAGCGCAGCAAATGAGTAAGATATCAAGTTGAACACAAGAAGAGAAGTTCCATATCTGCAAGCAGCCGTGTCATTCTGTTTTTTTTATATAAACATACTAATGACAACTATTTTTGATGATTTTCCGAAGATTTCTGAACACTTCCCAGAGATTCTCCAAAAGTTGTCCAAAGGCCAGCCAATCATTCCCAAACATTTTCTGAAAATTTTCTAAGATAACCAAAGGTTTCCAAGGAAGAACCAATGACATCTTAGGTGCCTTCACTGAGATTATGCAACCATAGCAATGGTGATCTTTTCACTTCTGAAAATAACATGTTATTTTCACAGGTGAAGATATCATGTTTATATGTGAAAGCTCACCTAGTATTTCACTGGACCTGGTGTTTGTAAAATAAAAACTTGTATCAAACAGCTGTAAATTGCTAAAAAAAACAAAGATGTTGCCATGTAGTTATCAATGACAATGTCTTTACTTACCAAACAAAAATTTCTGTATGGCAATCCAGTATATAAACATTCTTTGTTTCAAGCATTTTGGTTGACAACTTGCCACCAGAAGTGTCCACTGTAATAAGAGATGAAAAGTACTTTTAAAGGATTGGTAAGAATTTAAAGTTCTCAAAATAGCCAACACTGCCACTTACCATTTACATAAAGCATCACACATGCCAAATAAGAGGCACAGCTCCTGGCAGAAGACCTGACTTTCGTTCTGGAGGAGAGGGGAGGGGGAAGTGGGGAGAGGGAGGGGGGAGGGGAGAGAGGGACTCCATTATAAAAAGGTCAGGGATTCTCATGGGGGTCCCCTACCTCTGGGGTTTTACATGAGTAACTTCTTTACTTTTTTCCCTATTTTACCTATTCCTTGAAGAATAGAGCCAGTCTCATAAGAGTTTGCCGTACTGGTTATAGATCTTACATTGCTGATTGTCAGTGTAAACAACAAGCCCAAAAACACGGAAGAAAAAAAAACAGTACCTTGAGGTAGCTCCAAGTAACCAAGCCCTAAGGCAACTTGATAGAGAATAGGCACAGGAGGTGGTTCATTGTACTCTGATTTTTCCTTTAATGTTAAAATGAAATAATAATGAATGAATGGATAAATGCAAAAATGAGTGAATGAGTGAGTAAATGAATGAATGAATGAATGAATGAATGAATGCAACAATGTGAACAAACAAATAAACAAATGAATGAATGGATTGACAAATTAATGAATTCAAAGTATGAACGAATGAATACAAGATTACATGCAAGAATGAATGAATGAATACTTACAGTAATAGGGTCTGTTGGACGACCACCAAGTAGTCTCCAAAATTCTCCAGGCTCATCTCCCTGAATTAAATTAAGACAGTCATACATCATACAATAATCTACAGTTAAGAGTCACAAAGAGTCAAAATAAGGCAACTCATTGCACTAACTTCAATTTGGGAGGTCATTTCAGAACATTTTGTGCCAAAATAGAAATAAATTATTTCCTGTTCTACACCCAACACACTTCTTGCTTCCTTGTTAACTTAAGGAAGAGGGAAGATTTTCTGGACCTTAGTTCTTAACTCTAGTTCAATAAGCACAAGGTAATCAGAAGTACCTCAGACACGTGCAAGCCAAAGTTAGTTTACCCCTAGCATTTGTAAGCCACAGAAAGGTGCTGGAGGGAATTTAAACACACATTATTGTCTTGCCTAAGAAGATGACAAAAAGACCCTGGCCACAGCTTGAACCCTGATTCAAAATACAAGGTTTCCAACAAGGGTCGGTGGCCAGCGGAATTCACCAGCTACTTTGCATGATTTCGCTGCCTATGTCTTTGCCCCAGAATGTACAAATGCATTTTAAGAGGTCCAAATTTTAAGAACCTCACAGGTGCACCCAGGGTCATGCCTTTGGATTGAGTTGTATCTTCAACACCTACTCCACCTGCAGTTTTACCGCCTACTCTGATTCTTATAGAAGTACAGTTCATTAGTCATTAGGCAGCTGTTCTTCTAAACAACTTGGAAACTGGTTTCATAACAATCCTCAAGTAAAGAATGCCATCGTCACACAAAGAAATGCCAAGAAAAGTCATATGCTATCGATTTCCTTGTCAGAAACATTCTAAATGGAACTCTAACTTACTGTTTGGCACATAATTATTTCTCCTTTGTTTTTTCTATCATTCTTGTTCAGCTTCTCAGCAAATAACCTGTAGAGACACAAATTAAACTGGAAAGCTCAGCAAAAAGGACATGAATACCACAAATAAAATTTATAATTTCTTAATCTTAACTTAATGGTTGTGTTAATTTTTAGCTCTTCAAAAATTAAAGTATGCAATTTTCATCAAATTACCTTCCTTTTGTTTTCATTGTCCCTTTTGCCTAGTACATAAGAAAACAAAGCAAAATATTATTATTATTATTATTATTATTATTATTATTATTATTATTATTATTATTATTATTATTATTATAAAATAAAAATACATAAATAAGATTCTGTTGAGCAAGGTCGCTCAATATTACTAAAAACAGTTTCCACAAGCATAATAAATGGAATTTAAAGCAAAAAATTTACCCAGCTAGGCCAACAAAGAGAAACCATTACAATATATTTTTAACCATAATCCCCAATTAAATCACATTATCAAATACCTGCACACTCATTTTTATGAATTCTTTCAGATGGATTTTGTATTCTAGTTACCATGTAACCTATAGTTTATGATTAAAGCTTGTCAGATCCTCACCCTTTCTCCTGACCAGATATAGATCTTGAGTCCAGCATCCAAGACAAAAGAGCATGTTGGATCCAGTGCTAAGGTACTTGCTTCCACCTTAGAGATAGCAGAAAAATAAATTATAAAAGATAAATATGCACTATTTCTATGAATTGGAGGAGTCTGACAAGTCTATATTCCCATAACACAAAGTGAACAACTTGCTCCTCACAAAGAAATTAAAAATTTCTCAACATTTTGCTGACCAAAACACACTCTTCATTCACCATGATAACCTAATCAAATCAAAAGAAGTCTGTAAAGCGGAGTGTCGGCAGCGCATCACAATACACTAGAGTAGAGCAAAGTAGTGTAGCACAGAGGTGTAGAGTAGCAAGCAGAATGGTATAGCATAGCACAGTAGAGTAGGGTAAGGTGGAATAGAGTATAGTAGCATAGAGCAGAGTAGAGTGGAGTAGAGTTCACTGTAGAGTAGAGTAAGGTAGTGTAGAGTAGTGTAGAGTAGAGCAGATCTAGAGCAGAGTAGAGTAGAGTAGAGTAAGGTAGAGTAGGGTAGAGTAGGATAGGGTAGGGTAGGGTAGGGTACGGTAGGGTAGGGTAGGGTAGGGTAGGGTAGGATAGGATAGAGTAGAGAAGAGTACCATACCATACTGTAGGGTAAGGGTAGGGTAGGCTAGAGTAGAAATTGGAGAACATTTACAGAGATCATTTTCACTGAGGTGGCTGTAATATGATGTTCCTTACTCTCAATAACAACAAAGATAATAGCCCCAGTTTTGCACTGGGTCTAGTGAACAAATTTCTAATCAAGGGAAAGTATAGGCTTCAGACATGATAAATTTATAATCTGACTTACTGGTTCCAGCTGTACTTTAGACTGTTTAAGAATCCTAAACAGCCTGGTTGGGTAGATCTAGTAAAACAAAAGACTTGTTTAACTACAGAGATGCTGGGGAAACTGTCAATAATTACTTAAAAGTCTGCCAGGCCGTTAGGCTAAGGTACCTTGCCAGAAAACAACACATGTAAACTTACTGGATCCTCAACAGTGTAAAACCCACTTGCTGTGCCCCCTATGGTGAGGAAAACAAATACCATCATGTACATCTTGCATATCTTTATTGCATAACTAACAAATTTCAAGTTATCCACAAGTTGCTTGCACCTCCTAAGAGTGCTACTCATCTACATTCAGTCGCTAAGAGGTTAACATCAGAAAAGACTGCATACCCTCAACATAACTGATGCCATTTTCAAATAGCTCTGAAAACTCTTCTGATTCTTCTCCTTGTTCCTCACGCTATAATGATCAGACAAAAATAACTTTGTTTTCTTATTGTGAGACTCAGGAAACTGTGAACACCAAAACAAGTTATGTATTTGTTACAGTGTAGCAAGGAAAAGGTCAATTAGGTGTGAGAAAGCTAAACCACAAACAGCATTTGCCAATTTGAGGTTTGCTTGCATGTCCTGGTTTTTCTTGTGATTGGTCAGCGCACAATTGACTTGTCAGAATCAAATCAAAGTGTTCACAATTTTTTTACTCACACAGATCTAGACACCTGCTTGATCATTCACCTTTATTCTCTTCTATGATCAAGCATATTTTGAGTTACCACAACCAAAATGAATTGCAGCACTTGGATTTCAACTAATCACAAATGTATTATGTTCACAGAATACTTGCAAGATTTTTGACAGGTCTGCAGTAAAACTCTAATCATTTCCAATCATTCAGAAACCAGGCTTTAATTTTACAGTGACACATCTCATGCAAACTAACACAATTGTACGTGGCAGATTCATGAAAAGATAATTGGATGAATTACTCACCACAGTGCGAGTCTCTGCACCAAGGAAATTTCTCAGGTTCACAGCATGAATTGCTGAACATGCCTTCTTGTCAAGCTGAATAACACATGATAACGGTCAGGCTATATATGTACCTAGATGGACTGGGCTCAGACCTAATCATACCTTTTGGTATGCTTTGGCAGCAAATCAGGACAGTTTGGTCAGGCCATGATTCATAATTATTTTGGAGAGATATAGTTGAGCCAAAATACCCATAGTGAGACGTAATGAGTCTGACATGCTGCCAAAGAGTACCAAAAAAGCCAGGATTAGGTATTTACACAAAATTTGGCCCTGTAACCATAATGCTGTAGTCACCTCAGTTCAGTGACTGGATACCAAAAGATGTCAGGGCAGAAGTCATGGTTCCTGATTAGTTAATTGCCGAAAATGCATTTGTCATTCTCCAGGGGATTCATTAAGGGCTAGGCACTGGGCAAATTGACTGGCGGTGAAAGAGATTTAGCCATCAATAACCCGGCTGTTTTCGTGTTCTCTTCTTACTTTCTTTCCTAAGTAAAACTAAAAATGCCCGGATGAAAAACCCCACTGACCTCCTGCAAAAAAACTTTATGAAACCCCTGAATCTCATTTTGATATAATAATGTGGCAGGCACGACTAATTAGCATTATTTCCTCTAACACTAATCCACAAACATGGCATGGAAAACACAAATCTTATATTTCATCACTGGTTAGGTATACTCACTGAGGCTTCTTTTCCAATCCAATAAAATATTTGCCAGTCTAACTGATCTGTGTCATCAAAACTAGTCTGTTATAATGTATAAAGAAATAATAAAAATCGATACCTTTCATGCACTACTGCCATTTAAATAAGACAAACAAAAGATTCTATAGGTACCCAGACAATTTCACCATTTAAATTCAAAGCAACTGAATACACAAGAAAACTAACCTTGAGTATAATGTAGCAGTCTGCTTCATAAAATTTTCCATAAAACACTAGAATAAGTCAGAAAGACTTTATGCATTACATGTACCTTGCCATACAGTGTACTTATTGTAGTTTTACATGCATTTTAGGCCAGAATGATTTCAAACCATTTTTTTTTTCACTTTTTGGGGGTTCTTAAAGGGGCAGTGTCACGAGGAATTTTGCTGTTTTAGGTCAATTCTGTGCTAAAATCATTACTTTGAGGCTTAACTCATAAACAAAATGCTTCTGTAAAGCTATGACGAAGATATCAAAAGAATTTTATCAGAGAGGGCTAACCATAATAAATTTATTTGAGGATTTTTTGAAGACGTAGCATCAAAACTTGAAAAAATCGGCAAATTTTTTCAAATTTCAATCCATTTCCATCCATGCCATCCGTAGCTACAGGGGACAGGAAACAGTTTCAGTACCTTCAAATAGTCTTAAATAACAAAACTAGATCATTAGTTTTGGAATTCAATTGATGTGAAGTCACCTTCTAGCTTTTATAAAGTTGCCAAATAGCGTGACACTGCCCCTTTAAAAAGATTGTACATGCACACCACCCACCAGAATCCCATACCAACCCTCTTAACCCTAACCCTAACCCCCTTTTTTTTTTACTAAATGCACTTGTTTAGATTTTAATGCTTGATCACTGACTTTGTAGTCCACCTTCATCTCTCTTACACCACATGAGCAATCATTGCAAATTGCTTCATATTTGTTGGTGTTATAAGCTATTGGTCCCAGACTCACCCCATGAATGGGATGCTAACTAGTCCATTCCAAAGTTACCACAGTATTAAATTTGCTGAACATGACATGAACAATTCTACAAAGCAGAAGTGGGGATTGAAACCAAAAAACCCTTCCATAGGAGAAGGATGGCTATTTTCTGCAATGACACAATCGTAGACTGTGAGAAGTTGGCAATATTGATCAGAAGCAAAAGTGACTACAATTACAAGAATATCTTACATTCATCAACACTAACAGGCAAGAAATTTTCAATCTGCCACACTGTCAGACCTAGAGTAAGAAAGCATAATTTTTGTCAGAAAAAAAAACAAAGAAAAATGTGACAAACAAATTCTACCATCTGTATAATTGTCAAGTTGAACGTCTCTACAACAGCCACCTTGATGACAGAGGAAAGTGGTTCTTGTAGAGAGGTGACTATTGTGGGGGGGGGGGGGAGGGTGGGGGCTGTAATATCACATATGACAACTGTAATTTTCGGGAGTACAAGATTTTTTAAAAAATGCTAACTTGTATGTCAACCTACAAATACGTAGCACAATGAAATTATATCAATAAAACAAAAAACTAAATAGAAACAGAGACTAACAATGATTAGAACAGTACAACTTTGGTGACCTTTTCCAATAAAAAGTGTGGTTTTGTATTTGCTGTTCATCAGTAATTCACTCATGTCCAGGATTGAATGGAAGAATTGTTTAATTAGTACTTCATATTAGGTGGGTTATTTAACATTTTCATATCACTTCATATTTGACAGAATTGTGTGTGTTTTGACGGCTTTCTACTGATGAGGACACTTGGTGATGCTTATCATGATAAGGAATTTGAATCTCATTAGCATTCAATCCTAGACATATCTGGTGGAGAGGTGGCCAATGTACAGAGGTAAAATAAAAGTGAATGCATGGATTGTCTGTCTGTCAGGCCCAAACAAGGAGGCCAGTGTGGAGAAGTGGCTGTTGTAGAGAGGCTTGCCATTAGGAGGTTCGACTGTAGTGCAAACTAAAACTCTAAGTGCTACAGTACACTGTAAATCACACTGGAACAATAAAGAAAATAATCAACAAATTTAATTCAGTATAATTAAATAACTGTCTTGATGTTCAGCCAAATTCTCAAAAACTTAATCTCACCCGGTTCGTGGCCAGTGTCATCATTAAAGAAGTCATGATAATTCAAATTAGGCTTCACCAATGATTCATTCCACTTCCTTCCTCTATAATGAGGATTTACAAAAAAATATTATTATGCGTCCAAAGGAAGGTACATGTGCTGAAATTTTAACGCAAGGATATTAATGATCAGTGATTAACTTACTTGAGAAGCTTCTCAGGCTCATCTATGCTTTGCTGAAATTTAAAGAGGGAAGCCAATATGAATTGACACATTACCAAGAAACCAGTTCAAGCTTTTATTTTATTATTAGTCAGATTTACCAGTTAGTAACAGATGAAGAACCATATTTTGTATGGATACTTTACTAATATTTAAGTAACGGACCATGTAAGAAGGATAGTACCTGGTGGCAAGGAATGCAGAAGGGTGCTAACTTTTGCACAACTTTGCTATTGTTGTATCACACTTCTCATTGGCTTAATCAGCAAAATCTACAAAAACTTCAGGTAGCTGTATCTTTATTCATCTTTAATTTATCAACTTTTTTCCTTTGGAAAAATCTCTTCTGAGTCTAAATACATGTACCACAGTAATCCTATGTGGTGAACATTGGAAAATTGGAAGCTTTTATTGTCTTTGTTTATGACTGTTGTGATTAGTTGAAATGTTTTCACACAAAGGAAACTACCTTTCAAAACAGAGTTTAAATAGAGGATATTACATGACAGCGCGTGGATATGAATTTTATCTTCGAGTGTTCAACTTGATATCTCATGAGTGAGCAGAGCGAACGAGTGAGATGTTGAGTTGAACACAAGAAGACAAAATTCATATCCACAAGCAGGCATGTAATATTCTGTTTATTACATAAACATACTAATGACAATGTTTTTGACGATTTTCCGAAGATTTTCCAAAATTGTTCCAAAGGTAAGGCGAATGTTTCCAAACACTTTTCGGACATTTTCCGAAGATTTCTGAAGATTTCTGAGGAGGCACTGATGATGTTTCGATCATACAGCAACATATCCCAGTACTTTTTAAGGGATTATGTAACCATAGCAATGGTGATCATTTAAGTAACTATGGCAACACCAATATCCTCACATGTGAAAGATAAAAATAGTATGTTCACTGCATGCAATGAAGATATGATTTTTTAGTAAAAGGAGAAATCCTGGTATTTCACAGGTGTTTATGTAACAAATACATTTCATTTCACAAACCTGCTTTGCATCGGTTGATTAATTCTTTGTCTGAAAACACAATCATTTCAACGTGGGGAAAGCGTATTGCCACAGAATAGAAAATGCTATAGTTCTTAACTGGATCATTTCTTAAACCATCCTCATCCTCATCATCGTCCTCGTCGTCATTGTCATCATCAACACTGTCATTATTATTATTATTATTATTATTATTATTATTATTATTATTATTATTATTATTATTATTATTGTTGTTATTACTATATAAGAACATAGAAAATTTATGGTGATGCTTTCAGTTCAGTACAACTGTATTTTTATTTCATTGACTAAGTGTGGTTTTATATGATAAAATTATGCAAGATAAGGACAGCAAGGTGGGATATACAGTGGAAACCTTATTTATCTAATCCTTGATTGAGCAAAATTTCTTAATAACTCAAACCAAAAGTTGTTTCCCTTCCCTCAGTCGAACACTGTAGTAATTTTACCCTCGATTTCTCACACTACATTTGTTCCTGATTTTTGAAACCATTTTCATTTCTCTTTGAGGTTCAAATTTAGAAACAAACAATTGTGATTTTACTGTAATAAAGAAGGCTAACATCTACCATCCTCATAAGTTGTGCGGTCCTCCATTGCCCTATCTCTCCTATTCACATCCGCTACATGGTAAAATTATAAAACCAATTGATTTCTTACCGTTTTACCCAATTTTTTGTTCTTCCCTGTGACTTTTTTCTCCTCAGCATCTTCTACCATACCCTATGGATATTCAAAAGAGACCATATTAAATCTGGTGGCACCAGCCTTGCAGGGAAAACATTCTCATGAAATGCTGATAGAGTAAAAGATTAACAAGAAATTATCAAATTGGTTCCAGAATAGCTAAACAGCTATCCAACTCCTCTTTTTTCTGAAGTAGAGTCTGATACCTTCAGTTCCTCTGACTGGCCCTGGTACCGTCTTCCTCTCATACGCAACTGGAAATAATAAAACCAAAACATAATTAATAACAAAATTCTAACATTAAATTTGAGTAGAATGTAGATGCAATACAACTACAAAATTAAATTTCATGAGAGATTGAGTTCAAACCCTGCCATTTGAACTGGAGTTCAATACCTTAAACAAAATAAAACTTTGAAATACAAATATTATGCTATATTATCAGCCACATTACCCAATAATTGTAGTTTAACTCACCTTCCTTGCATAAGCATCCTTATGGGCTGAAAATAACATTAAATAATTCTTCAACTACACAAGCTGCTTGCAACTTAAAAGGAAACTAAACACAAGTGAATTAAACACCACTGGTACATGTGGAGGATCTTTGTCTTGCAAATCTCTGACAATAAGCTGACATTATCAGGGAAAGTCGTTAACAGATCACTGTTGGGAATCAACCTTTGCGTAAAAAATTATATTCCATTTCAGTCCTTTGTAATTTCAATCCCAAATGTCACAGTATGAACTTGTTAAATGCAGTTAAATGCAACTTAAAGGAGTTAACAACCAAGAGCGCCTGGGTGCCTAGATCAGCGGTCTTCAGCATGTGCATGCCCGGTGGCTGGCTACATCAATCATGTGATCTCTTGACGTTCAGTTTTACCTTCGTGCTGGGTTTCTGTTGGCCATTTTCTTCCCCTCCCGCCCTTCCCCCTAGGCCTGTTGGATTTTTTCTCCACTGATGCTTTTTTCAGAGTGACGGGTGCCTGTTCCTTTCCTTTGGTGTGGGGGCTCATGGCTGGGTCGCACTGTTGTGCCAGTCATGGGGGCATTATTTCAATCTAGGGGCTGGCTGCCAATAGTGGAAGCCCCTGGATACTTCAGGCACCCAACCTCCATTTTAGCGATGCAGTTGTTAACATTTAGCTGAACATTTTTGCGGAGCTTACGTAGTGGTGGAGGAGGGGCTCCTGTGGCCATCCTCAGTTGGGTCTGTAAGGTGAAGTCCACATTATAGAACTCTGGGCCACTCCCTAGTTCATCAGGGACAGGTTTAGGGGGCATTTCAAGCTCAGGGTTGTTGCGGACATCGAGTTCCTAAAACAGTATTAACAGTCCAACTTATCAGTAATAGCTGTGCTGAAATTGGCTCTTTGGTCAGTTCTCTATGGCTTAAGATATCAACTTATTATATAAACACCAGTGAAAAACCAAGTGAGCTTTCCCGCAGAAACTTCATAGATAACATGTCGTGAAGAGATCACGTCCTATGGTTACATAATAAATCGCGCCTTTTTCACAGGAGTTTATCCGGTGTTTATATAATAAACAGAAGATTACATGCCCGCTTGTGGATATGAATTTTATCTTCTTGTGTTCGACTCGATATCTCACTTGTTCGTTGCGCTCACTCGTGAGATATCGAGTTGAACGCTCAAAGATAAAATTCATATCCACGCACGGTCATGTAATATCCTCTATATCTCATTAAGACAATGCCGACCATAAGAGACTTATGGTTGGAAAGAATTTAAGACGAAATCCGATAGAAGATGGAGCAATTTCAGGTTTTAGTGGACAAAAATCTGTACCAGAGTAATTTTAAATATTTTACAATCATTTTTACATTCTTTTAAAGCTAAATACATAAATAATTGCCCGAAATAACTCCGAAAAATAATTTCCCACGGAACGAGAGAAAATAGATTTCAAAGTTCAGTGATTTTGTGGAAACACAGGCAAAATTCCATCATCAATTTCATTTCACCAAAACTTTTAAGCGTTTCATACGAACTTCAACATTCGTTTTCGACGTTTGGTGTTGCTAGAAATGAATTGTTTTGAGAAGATAATTAAAAGAGCCCTACAGAAGTTTGCAATACAATGTAAATAATCTTGGTACAAGATTTTTGTCCACTTGTTACTCCAACGTCTAGCGGATTCCGTCTTAAACATTCAGTTGTTCAAGACTGGTATCATCATCATCTTCTCCTTTTCCCTCTGGGGGAAATAGGGCATTACAAGACTGGTATGCAGAATATATATTTTGGTTTTCTTGTAAAAGGTTAAAGACACATGTATATTGAGGAGTGGATAATATTTGATTACTAAATTTGAAAGACAAAATTAATTTTAACCTGTTTCTCAAGCTTACATTTGTATGACAAGAATTATGTAATATCTGTAAATCTACGTGTTCTTACCTCCATGTTAGTAAGAAAATGTATTCCTTCTGGGAGAGTAAACAAACAGTTTGTGTGGAGAATCAATTTACGTAACTTCAGGCACCTATTGAATGGAACATAAAAGCCAACTTGAGGTTAAATTATCAACTAATTGTATCATATCATGAAATAATTCTATGATTAATTCCCTTTCTAGCATACCTGCATAACCCTTCTGGGATACATTCTAGTTTATTGCATGCTGCCATGAAAACTTCCTGTAACAAGGAATAAACAAAATCAAGAACATGGCATAAAAGAACATAGGAAAAAGAGGTCTTGCAAACAAATCAATGAACTGCTTACCAGGTTGTACAGTTTTCCAATCCCAGTAGGGAGTCCTTCAAAGTTTATGTTGTTTCCTATAACATATTTGCATTAACATGAACCACTAAATTAAAACCTAAACTGGAATAACTGGGAAAATGAGGGAGGCAGCGTGCCTGAGTCGTTAGTGTTCCAGATTTGAAATCCATAGGTTGTGAGTTCAAATTCCATTCTGACCACTAACTAATGTTCCTAGCGGTAGCCCTGAGTTCAACTTCTCGGCTATGCTTGTAAAATTAATAGCCAACTGGTCTGCCTCCCGCCAGCTGGGATTCTTAATCTACCATATTTACCCGTGTATAAGTCGATCCCGTGTATAAGTCGACCCCCTTATTTTGGAGCCAAAAAATAAGTTTTTTCTTATTTCTGGGTAAGAATTTTCTTGAAAAACTTATCTTATAGTTAATATGTCTATTTAAAATGGTCCTGAAGAGCCCTAATGGGGAGTGGCCAATTACATAATATTATACATTTACATTTAATGACAACACCAAACTAGATATGTCAAAACATTTGTTCACAGGGTGTTTGCAACAACTAATTCACATATCAGTATCTAACTTCCAAGAATATCACTAAATAGCAAACCACATATATAGTGTTTTATAGTGCTTACAATGTACCCTTGAGAGGGAGGAGGGGAAAGTTGTCTCTTGGAAAAAGCCTGAATATTGAACTTAAAATGTTAGCACTAATACTTACCATTGATGAACAATCTCTTCAGGGCCACAAGCTTACAAAGAGCTGCCTAAAAGAATTGACAGAAGCGTAAGATGGAATATGTAGCTACCCTGTAGTGTACATCAACAGAGTTTTGAGTTTTGTGAAGAACTGAAGATGCTCTTTTCAATTGGGTGATATTTTGAGCATTAATCCACACCTGCTTTGTCAGGGAGCCCAACCTGGTGTTGGTACATGTATCTGCTTATACTTTACACCAATCATTCTTGAGTTCAATGTAATAACCAAGTAGTCATTTTGTCTTCCCATGTTATATTAAATGCTTTATTCCAACAGAATTTACATGTAATTAACCTTATGGCATTGAGACCACAGTTGATGTAATAAACTGAGTGTTCACTGTGGATATTACTGTAAATAAAGGTAATGATTAAAGGGGCACAGTCAGCTTTGGGACTATGCTGACCTGGACACTGGTTTTCTCTATTTGAAAAGAGTTCACCCCAACATGAAATCAAAGTACATCTATAACTCTGCTTCAATCTTCACAGTGGTTTTCTTGATCCTCGATCGTTTACTGAAAAACCTGTTTTTGAGTTTGCTTTTGCTAAATGTTATTTTCATATTTGTTTAAAAACAGTCTGGATTGTGTCTCTGTGATATGCAAATTAGCTACAAAATGGTATCTAATGTGCATGTGCGCCTCATGACTGTGTACCTTTAAGAAAAAGAAAATATTTTCAGTGTTTCTATCAAGTTATACTAACATGGGAGAACAATAGATACATGTACTGTGGGAAAACAAGCCCTCTAAAGGCAAGTGTTAACACAACTTTTTGAGTTCTCCCAAACTTATCAAGTGTCTCTACAATGCAATAGAACCAGAAAGAAATAAAATGTTTTCTATTATTTTCTTTTTCTATTTCTGTGCAAAAAGGGAAATCAAACTTTTATTGATTATCAAAGTGCAAAATCAATGCTCTTTGCTGCTGCTATCAGTACATCAAAGCTTGTGTTAGTTCAGTGTTTCTAGATCACATTAATGGAAACAACAGTGTGCTTTTTCTAAAAACACTCACTGGAAGTCCTGTAAGTTGATTCCGTGATAAGTTCAATGTCTCCACATGGGTCCATGTGTCTGAAACAAGGAGGTCTTTTAGAAATCACAGCAAAGTAAATTTGTTTTAAGCTAGAAGTGTTTTTTGTCTAATTTTAGTATTTTGCAGTAATGCTGTGACAAACACGTGGTGAATATTTTTAATTGTCACAAGCATTGGATATATAGTGAAACCTTATTGCCACCTTGCCATTATGCAGTGTTTCAGCCAGAAAATTTTACTTGAGGGTCTAAGTGACCCCTGAAGACTTGTTTTAGGAGCCAAATTTTTTAGGGAAAGGGCCAATAGATAATAATTGGTAAAAAATAGTCGCCAAATGCAAATGTCTGGTCACCAGATAGTAAGTAGTATGAAGGCCCCTTGCATGTCAAAAGAACAATACAAAGGCACACATGACGTAGACAATGACCAAGGGTTTGCAATGCATTATAGGGCGATTTCAAACACGGTCTGCCATTTAAAAGTTTTCCGATCTGTTTTCCGATGTGGGAGAATCAATACAGCAAAGCAAAAGGATGGATTGACTTTTTTTCTTATGTCGAGTGTTTTAGAAGCGAAGATCTTTCGATATGGTTTCCTAGAAGAACACAAGGTGTGCGTAAATAACCATATGATTATTGATCCTCAACGTAGCGAAATGAAGTCGCGATTATGGCGACTAAACCAGAATTTTTGGTCACCAAGAAAGAAATGTTAGTTGCAATGTAAATTGCTAGTTCATTGGCGAAGATATCGGTTGCAATTTTGAGCCTTGGGATGTGGGATGGCTATTAGAATACTATGCCTGGCTTAAACTTGCATGCAGCCTTGTAAAAGTAAAGGGTAAATTGGCCCTTTCTCCATTTCTCTGGGGGCTTTTTCTGAATGCAACGCAGGATTCCCGCAATGGCGGGATCTGGTGGAAACACTGATTATGGCCACTTTGTTTTGGCCTGATCAAAAGCTCAGACAGTCAGTCATTTAATTAAAAGATCGCTTTAATATGGTCACCTGTTAATGCAGCCACATTTTTGTTGCCTGTTGGTGACCAGATGTGAATTCAAACCATTAATGTCACCATTTCACTTTTCATTAACTTCATTTTACTAACCAATGAGCGTGGACACTTCAGTGATCTGATTGTGGGACAGGTTAACCCTTTTCAGGCTTGCAATCAGGTATACAGGCTCTGGAACTATTAATAAGAAAGATGAAGGTACAATATGACTTTTGGTCTGTTGTAATTGAATGAGAGAAGTATGCAAACCTAACAACTGTAAATGTAACAGTCATGCAAAAAACATAGTTCATGCTGAATTTATTTGAACATATTTATACTCAAAATAAATTATTTCCATGAGAAAATGGTTATGTTAGTAAAATAATTCAATTTATAACACAAGGAGTATCATTTTTCCCAATTTCTACAAAACTAGCACATGACAGTGACAGTGAAGAGAAGATGGGTTACAAATTTTACAAGCCTTAGCCTTCAGGTTATCATACCTATCCCAAATATTCAGAGATACTCTGAGTGTACCAGCCTATGGCAACCTAACAGGTAGAATATTTACTTACCTCTTGGAAGATCATTAAATGATAAATCCAGGTCTGAAATAGACACAAAATGTGCCTTATCATTTACCAGTTCAATTGGAAAGATTTGAAAAGATACAAACCGTCTTAAATCATTGAGAAGTTCACAACATGTAGTTAGTTACCCATACCAGACCTAAAAGGACTGATTAACAACAACCACCACCACCACTAACTTTTTCTGTAGCCATTCGATCAAAATAAATTTACTTTTGAATTGATTGAAATGAAAAGTATTTGGTGCATGGAATAACCACAAAAGCAAGATGAGCCAGACAGCCAATTAACTGGACAGGTAATTTCTCAAGAATAATAAATATGAACCCAATGATGTTGTCCATAAAAAGTGATCCTAGTCAGAAACTGACCTCCAAGAAGAGGAACAGTGTCTCTTCCTACAAAAACTTGTTTTACACTACCTGTAAGGTTGACAAGGCCTTCTAATTTATTTGGCATGTTGGTTATTGTTCTCTGAAAAGATAGAGATTCACATGAACATAGGTATAGATACATTTAAGGAAAAGATACCTACGGTATTACCAGTAGCATTGAATAATATATCAAGTCCCCATAATCCAAAATGAATCTGAATTTGGATTGATTCACAATAACTTGCATGCATGGACCATTAGAAAAGTGATGGGGGGGGAAGTAAAAAATATCATGCCAGGAGTGGGGAGGGGAGGGGGGAATGAAAAGAAATTCATGCAAAGAAGAAGAAAAATCCTGCAAAGTGAATTGCACTTTCTGGCTTAAAAACTGTACCTGCCTGAATGGCAACTTTGCAGTCACTTTATACTGCAGTTTTAATTTCTTGGTCCTGGTAGAATCCTCATTCACCTGGTTTTCTCTACAATTGTTCCCTTTCAAGCCTGATCCATTTTGTGCTTAGCAACCTCATCATGACCATGGCAAAATGTGATAAAAAAACACATCTGCTATAAACAGCCATCCAGCTTGATTCGTTTCCATTTAAGAAAGCACATATCATGTTTTTAAAGACTCTAAATATAGGAGTGATTTCACAAGTGATCCATTTAGTATGGGCTGTTTCAATCTATTTTACATTTTTGGCAAAGGAAACGATGTATCATCATTCAAGTTTAATCTATACATTAGATTTATTGGCTGAATATTGTGGAAAACTCACCAAAATGCTTCAAGTTTGCAAAATGTTCAGACACTCCCTAATGGAATAGGCCCTTGAGCCCCATATTTGCCACTGGACGGTCACTCACAGAACCCTAGCTGATATTTTCTTAAACATCAAACCAAAAAAAGCAATGCAGCCCCACTTTAGGCAATAGCACTTGGATGTGTCTGATAATTGATTATGTTTCCTTCAAGTATAATTTTGATAGGAAAGCAAACCAACTGTGTGAAAGTTAAAACATTTTTTCTGTTTAAATTTGAAGCCTTTTTCAGCCATTCAGATTGTGGTGAGTGTCAAGCTTAAGATTGCTGCAGCAAAACATTTAATTTTCCCCTCCAATTTGCCCCCTTCCCCCCCAAAAAAATACACTAATAAATACATGAATTTGACCCAGAGAAAAAAATCCTGCAAAGGTAGTGGATGTGAAAAAAAAATTCTTGCAAGCTGAAAAAGTTTAATCCTCCCCCCACCCCCTCACTTCCCTAATGGTCCATCCCTTAGCAGTCTTTGTAACGGTAGCGACTATCGAGTTTAACAAGACGTGTCGCGAGTCTAATGGGATGTACTTTACGGAGACAATGATCCAAACTTGAAGACGGTGAAATGGCCAAGAAGGTTTATTTCGTGTCAACGAGGAAGGTTCAAAGATACTCGTAAACTGTAAACAACGATTACAAAATACAACTAAATATTAAAACTACACAAACTTAGACAAAAGGTAATGAAACAAAACTACTACGTCGATATTTGGGGGCGGAACCCCAATTCGCATACTAAATTCTACATCAAAATAATACCGTTCCGCACATGAACGGCGACAAACTAAAATGAAATATGCATAAACTTAACGAACCAAAGCATGCTTGAAAACAATATAATTCGTACTTGAAATAAACATGAGATAACAGGAATGTAATGCTTCGAACAGACTACTTATTTGCATATGCACGAGGGAAAACGATAACAATTAATTTGAGCTAGAAATGAATCGTGCAACGTGCTAAATCGATAAGAAATACATTTAAATAACAAAGAAACAAAAATCACTTACATATCTGACCCACACAGTGAAAATACTTGATCGGGAAATGCAAAAAGGGCAACTTGACTTGACCAGAACTTATCACTTATTACTTCTTGAACGACTCAAGGCCAACTGAACTTTGACCGCGGCGACATGACCATAAAAGCTTACGCAATACCATGAGCCTTAGCGAGAATAAGCGAATGACAGAAAGAAAACAGAACGCGTACTAAAGAAATAAAATCTAGACAATCTTAACAGTCTTTGTGTTCACAGTTAATTGTTAACCTAGAATGTCGGTTAGCAAAGTCAATATCATGCCATTTTTGTATTGTACCCGTTATGTATTACACTGGAACTATAGTCGAACCTCCCGTAACAACCAGCTTAAATATCAAGCCCAGGTGGTTGCTTATGGGAGGTGGTCCCTGACAAGACCTTAGACCATGTTATTAAGTCAAAATTTTGCCTCATTAACATATGGTAACTGCAGAGACTTGGTAGTCACTCACAAGTAGTTCCAAATATAGGGATTTGACTTAGTCACTGCGAGGTTGTTGCAACTGGAGGTTTGACTGTAGCTTGTAATGAAGGCTCATGCAGGAAGACAACATTAATAAAAAGATCAATGAAAGTAATTTTCATTTGAAAAGACTCCCCACATTACCCTCGATTGCAAGCTACCTCAAGTCCAATATCAAGAATATGTATTAAAATGGTATTCAGGCCTAGCTTCACTCCGGAGACACACAGTTTACCATTTCCATTTTAAACACCAGTTGTTAAAAGGTTCAATCATAAAATGAAATACAGTGTACACAAACCAAAAATTTTCTTGAGGAGTAATAAATTAATTTAAAATGTTTACCTGAGTGTTCCTTAAGTGAAGAGTGTGCAGCTGGGTTAGAGAAGGAAGCTGCCTGTTTATAACAAATAATAGCAAGATAATTGAGCCTACAGCGTTTTTGTCGCACAGACATACACATCAACAACACTCAGTCTCAAAACAAGGTGTTATTCAAGACTTTTAAATCTTGAACATGATTTAAAAATCATTGCTAGACTCACCTCAGCTGGGCATGAAGAAGTGGATTGTTGTTAAGAGTCTATTCAAGATGAGGAATAAAAGTGACATTTTTAAAAATCACTATAATAATTGTGGAACATGAGAAAAATCAATGAAGTTTCTCCTGTTAACTTAGTCCTACCACGAGAGGACTGATGTACAAGTACAGTAAAGGAATAGCAAGACTTATAAAATATTTATGAGTTGCATGACAAACATGCACAATACCATGTAATACATTCTGATTCTAACACACTGCAGGGAGCCATGTTAAACTGGACCATGCAATAACAATGCTTAGAGTTTGGCTTCTAGTAATGTAAGCTTCTGCCTTGCCGACTTTTCCCATCCCGCATGGTTTTTCCACTGTGAAGATAAGTTAGGCTTTTGGTCCCGAGATGAAAATTTGTCTGCCACATTGATGATTTGCATACAGTGATCCCCTTTACACCATATACTACTGTCTGGTTATTGTGCTCATTGTGTTAAGTGTTTGAAGTTGGGTGCAACATGTTGCACCCAACAATGTTCCAATGTGTTGCGTTCAAATGTTGTGATTGTTTGACTGGAGCTTAAGATTATAATATTATTACATGCAATGTAACTGAGGGAACATACCAAGGTCTGCAAATTTACAAGTCTTCTAAGTTGTGGAGGAATGGATTCTAAAAAACAATGGCCAGACAATATGAATTACAAAACTTAAACACAAGTTAGTCACCTTATTGACCATACTTTAAAAAACCATATACTTTTAAATAAGATTTATTTACAGTGTATAGTAAATTCCATAAAAAGTGTTCTGGTTCAAGTGACAACATTGTACACTTACCAATAAGATTATTGCCGAGGTCTAAGTAGATCAGATCTGTTAAGTTGATAAACAGCTGATTGGAAATTGTAGAAATTCTGTACAAAACATTCAAAAAGAAACATCATTACTGTAACATTTCTTTAACATTAACTTCGACAAAGTCTGTGCAAAGGGTGCTATTAATCACTTACTTATTATGACTTAGAGACAAAACAATGAGTGATTTTGCATTTTCCAGTTCCGGTGGCACCTAATAACCAGGGAAAATAGACATTCATTATATCTATTAATAAATTTTATAATAATTATAATTACTTGAAAAGCAAAATAGATTATAGGCAACAGGACAAGAAGATAATAATTTATCCACCATATTCATCAACATCCTACTGTAATTTTTCAGTCAGAGGAAACAGTTACTGGAAATACAAATTCCAAATTTCAAGTGGAAGTCTCAGTCTCAGTCTACTTTTTCAAATAAACATGAATCATTGAACAAGATTGACAAAACATGGAGGAGCGCTTAAAGCACTTAAAGCTAAAATTAAGGGTGTTTTTAGCAGGTCATATTGTTGCTATGGTAACCTATTGAGCCACAATATTAACAGCAGCTTGTTGAAACCGTGATTTTGGCATCAACTGGTATAGAGTGGTTATGACCCATCAAACTCCAAGTCTTGAAAAGTACTGGAAATTGTTTTCAGCCACCTTAACTAAACAGTAACTACATACCTCTTTGAGTTGATTATGACTAAAATCCTGAAAAAGGACACAGGCACATGTATATCAACACTGTTATTCTCATTACTAGGACAGACTTGCAAAGGCAACAAAATGATTTAACAATATATGCCACATGTAACATAAATGGAAACTCACAATAGTTAAGAGGTCATCTAGTCCAAAAATATCACCAGGTATTCCAGAATTCTTCAGCTGATTTTGACGTGCATTAATTACCTGTTATTAGCAATGACAATAGAATAATTATTATCACTGCAACCTCGATAATTAAGTCAAACGAAGTTATAATATTTGTGCGAGATTCATACCCTTAAGTGAGAGAGAGTAGAAAGGTCTCCATGGATACTTGCTAAGCTGTTTGCTTTTAGAGACAAGTGTTCCTGAGGGACAGAAACAGAACACAACAAAACTCAGACCATCTTTGCTTACATAAATGCAGTAATAATCACCTTTATCATACCCAAATCTCCCTCTCTACAGTCCTGGGTCCTTCAAGGTGGGATACATCCTTTAAAGTTAGCTAAAGTAGGTATATGTGACATAAACAGAATGGCTTTGAGAGGCATGTTACTCTGATCAAGGTAGGGTTTAGATTTTGGTTTGAAATAGGTACTGGTCTGAAGTTAGATAGTGGGAGGCACAGTGGTCTCATGGATAGTGCACTCGACTCTGGAGCAAGTGGTCCGGGTTCGAGCAGTCCAGGGAGGGGACATTGTGTAGTGTTCTTGGGTACTACCAAAACAGGTAGACAGCGAATTCAAAGACAAGAGTGACAGTTGATTCTGGCGCCAAATGTTAATGATTTCGGTTCCGTGGCTTTATTTGTCAAATCGAAAAGCTGAACGCACATGGTCACATTCCTTTCTCCTTGATGACTTCGCCGCTACAGCTGCCGGTACAGCTTGTTGTTCACACTTCGGAGTTTCGGAGTCAACCATTTTCGTGGAAGTCTGAAAGTTTTCTTTTACAATCCGCAATGATGGAGTCTGAAATGCTTCCTCTAAAGCTTTCATGTATGGATTTCCCACGAATTAGAGTTTGCCTTTTGCTGTTTACAGAATACGTCATTGTTAAATCACGCACTGGAATGTGACCACATGCGTTCACCTTTTTCTCATGAGAAACAAAGCCATGTGACCAAAATCGTAGACGTTTGCCGCCAAAGTCAACTGTCACGCTTGTCTTTGAATTCGCGGTCTACCTGTTTTGGTAGTAAGACACTTCACTCTCATGGTACCTCTTTCCACTCAAGTGTATAAATGGGTACCGGTGAATTTAATACTGGGGGTAACCCAGTGATGGACTAGCATCCCATCCAGGGGGGTCGCTTCTTACTACTGAAACTGGAATAAGCTCCGGCCTGATGAGCCACTTGGCTCGTATGCAGACTTTACCTAGGGTTAGATATGGTATTTATATGAGGAAGAAGTGTGGTGTATGATAAAATAATTTCACAAGAGAGTTTGGAACCCTTCTCAAATCAATTATCATACCAATCCTTCTTCCATACTTTCAGACTGTAAGCCTATACAGAATCCAGACATATAACAGGGCAGGAATGAATTTTGAGCCAGGTCCGAGAAAAGGTTCAGAATAGGTACTACTGACTCAGAGTAGGAGGGACGGACAGCACAATATTTGGCTCAAAGTCAGAATGTACAGAAACAGCAGATCTCAGTAAATCCTGACCTGACCTCGTTCTGTCAATGAGCATTTTATCAAAGTAACTTGTAAACTTCTTCATTTGTGAAGGAGTGTTGACTTTCTTTCTGTGCATTCAGAATGAGTTGGCAACTGAAGTAGCTCTGCATCGGACAGTTTGCCAGGATATTAAAGTTCACTGTCAGAATGTTCACTTTCACCACTCATTATGTAGAAAACAAAGTTACACAGCAACTAAATTGATTTGACTTGCATTGATTTTGCAGGTTGTATACATTTCTTGTAGGATCATATCCATTTTACCTGGCCCTAGGACTTTGACACATATGTCCCTCATATGGGACCTTTTCTTCTTATGGTTTTCCATGGAAATAGTGCAAGGGGCTGTATGGGTTATATGATTAAATCACATATTTTGCTCCAAGACAGAATACCTGCTATTGCACACAAGATATCATTAAAAGGGTCAAAGATAAAAACAAGGCTGTCAATCCAAACTATAAGGTGTACTTGTCACTGCAAAGATTTCAAGAGGAAGGTGTCAAGTTTGGGTGGCACATGCGCAAGTGATTACATAGAGAAAATAATATTGCATTCTGATTGGCTTATTCCTTTTAACAGGTCTGTAAACAATTTCAGTTGTACGAGTATAGGGTGCATTTCCGGTCACATTGTAAGTCCTTTCAGTATTTGAACTGTTTGGTGGTGGAGTGAAAGTGGTTTGGTAGTGCATGTAGTTTACTTGATTAACAAGACATTGCCCATGCATCTTTTCTAGCTAATCTGAAGTGAGCCATGCCAGTTCCTCTCCATTCAAAACTTTCACTGTGCTTCAAAATTTCTCCAGCAAATGAAAGGTGTACCGTGGACCATGGCAATTAAAATATTTCCTTTGCCATTGCCGCACGCTCAGCTGTTTTGCAAAGTTATTCACGGCGTATTCGTTTGTATAGAATATGGAGTTTTATGCAGTAAAGCCTAGCTCATGGATGAATGTATTTTAGCTCAGCTCAGTAAAATACCAATTCATGATTACCCACCAGTTTCATAAGGTGAGATAGTTCATCTGGCAAAGCCTCCAATCCAGTCTGGTTTAACTTCAGCCACCGCAAGTTTGGCATGTCTGCAACCCTTTTGGGAAAATCCAGCTTCTACAGGTAAGATAGAAACAATTCTTTAAGTATTAATAGTCTTAAAAGAGGAGATAAAATAGTGGAATCTGTACCTTGAAATCATTCTTGGTCAGATCAAGACCTCGGACAAACGGCAACACACCTTCCGCCATTTTGCCGACCGTCGTGCCAATGACACACTCATGCTTCTCCCAGGGGTAGGTTGAGGTGTCATGTCAAGATTTTGAAACAATATGGAAAAGTAAAAGCTAGAACCTATTTAATGATGGAAATTCTCGCAATTCTTAATTGTGAAATTGTTTGAGACGAGAGTAGTTCTGGTGGTTTTTACGCATTATTTTTTTTTAATTAAAAATTATATTTTGTTACCCCTCCCTACACCGTCTTTGTTGTCACTCAAGGGTTTGTACCAAGTACACGCGCGAAATGTGTGAAATTATTGAAGAGAAGAAAACTTGGTTCGAAGTACTACCTTCCCTGTACAATTTACTCGTGGAGAATGCCGATGGTATCATAGATGACACAAGCTTACAGAGAATACTTGAGTGGTTAAAGAATGTCTGCAAGAATGATCAACAACTGCAAGAACTCCTTCAGTGTGGAACAGTTGAGTTCATGTCAAAGGACCACGTTTTCTCCAACCCCGAATCAGCGGCATTCTTTCTCACATTATTTGGGTTTCTTGCGGCGAGAGCAGAGATATTCCATTCTTTTAAATCTGATGGAGCTGGTGACTTTGTTGCTCAGTTTCTAGATAAGCCAAGGACTGATTCAAACTTGTGGAATGAGGGTATTGTAAGAAATGGATATTTTCAAGCGTTGAGTTCTCTCACAGAGCACAAAGATGGGATTTTATGGCTGAGAAATACAGGTAGACATTTACTAATACTGTAGTTGATATCTGAAAGCGTGGCCAAAGAATACTATGTTTAAAACGTGTTTTATAGTATAGTGTTATTCTCTGTTTATAAACAAGTCTTTGATATTTAAATAATTTTGACAACCACAGAACAAAAGAATCCTTTGTTTCCACAACCAATAAACCTCTGGTTGGCACAATAATGACCATAGGTGACTATGAGTATAATTTCGCTATTGCCAGCTGCATGTTTCAAGGTGGGGGCTGGGGAAAGGTTGGGGTCTCTGCTACACCCAGGTGCTCTTATTTGCTAACCCATCCAGTCAAGAGGCACAGATATACCAGTATTGCATATTGAAAAGGTAGTCTGCATTTGAGCCAAGTGCAGGCCAGTGCTTATCTCCCCTCCCCCCCCCCACCCCCGATGGAATGCCAGTTGTTTGCAGTGTGGATAACATTTAACACTGCCCACTGGAAAAATTGCCATCCAGTGGATACGTGTTAACAAACCAAACTGCACTACCATTGCATGGTGATTTTGATTTATCTATTGAATAACATTTGTGACTGTAGCCAGTCCAGTCCGCGCGCGGTTATGTTTCGCGCCATTTTTTGGTCACGTGACCAGTGTGATTTTGACTAGCGTGGTTGTAAGTTTTTGACCGAATCTTTGGTGGATTTTACGCTCGTTTAGCGTTCTCCTTTCGTCTCTTTCGCGGTCTTAAGGCTGGACAAGGTATATAGTGCACATTTCTATGTCCTAAGTTTGATAAGTTTCTATTTTGAACTTTATTTCCGATTTTATTGTCATGTGTCTTATGTAGCGTCATACGGCAAACATTCGCATCGAGTCATTGTTATTATTTTTGCATTTATTTTAGTTTTACGGCTTCCGTTTGAAGTCAGTAAAGTCACCAGCCATAACTGCAGAGGTTTGCTTGATCTATGTAGTTACAGTAAAACTTTCCTGTTCGAATTTCGACGCGAAATTCTTGGATCGTGAATTTGACGAATTTGGAAAATTTGGACACGGAACCGGACTAACGGAATAGGATCTCGGAATGGATCACATGGCGTCGTCGGATACCCCTGATTCAAGGTTAGATATTGAAGAGAACCCGACTTCAGCATCGTTTATGCCGAAGAAAAGTACTGATCAGCTCGAAGGAGCCGAAGAAACAAGTGCATTTGACCATGTCGTGGACCCTAGCCATCAGAAGAGTAAACGACCTCACACTCTAACCGAGAAAGGCATCGAATATCAGCGTTCTTTGAAAGAAAAGGATTTCCAAAGGACCTTCAGGAAACTAAGGGAGAAATTACATGAACTTGATATGGAGTGGATTGACATTTCTGACCCTGACGTTCTCCGAAAGAAGAGATCGGATATAGAAGAATACAGGCTAAGCTTAGCTAAAATACAGTCAGAATATGTACCGTTACTATTGGAAAAGGAGTCTCGTGATGTGGTCGAAGCAGCAACTTACTTGACTAAACAAGTAGTGGAGCTGAGAATGAGAATCGGTGAAAGGATCTTTCAGTTGGAAAAGGAAGAGCTGCGCTCTCGTAACAGTAGAAGATCGTCCTACTCTAAAAGGACAGGTGATACTCGTGCCTCAAGGGGATCAACCTCATCACAAATCTCCCTCTTAAAAATGAAAGCTCTAACGGAACTGGCCAAAAAGGAAGTGGAAATGAAATACGCAAAAATAGAAACCGAGAAGAAAATGGAAATGGAAAGGAAGAAACACGAAATTGAAGAACTTCAGCGGTTAAAGAGCTACGAAAGCGCCAAAGCAGAAGCTAACGCTGTTGCCAGATTAGAAGAAGAAGAAAAGAATCCTGATCTAAAGGACCTTCAGGAGTTCCAGATGAACGAGCATACGAAAGAAGAACTTGTATCTGATTATATATCCTCACTACCAGAACTATCGTCCCTGATAGACAAAACTCCGCAAGAAGAAGGCAATAGTCAAATCAACGCACCTGTACGTGTCAAGCAAAATCTTGTCAGACCACCCCCGTTGCACATCAATTCAGACCAGCCGCACTACACACCGTTTGACAAACCCACCATTCCTTGTGGTCCTGCTCTCATGGAAACACAACAACGTGGGATTGCCGAGGCAATAGCTGAAGGTATGGAAGCTGCAAGGTTGCCAACTCCCCACCTCACGATATTCAGTGGAAATCCTTTGGATTGGCCCACATGGAAAGTTTCTTTCGAAACTGTTATTGAGAAGAGGACTATGAATTCCAATGAAAAAATCCTGTATCTCCTACAGTATTTGTCTGGGGCACCGAAGAAAATTGTTGAAGGGTACCAATTTCTCAAAACAGCTGACGCTTACTTGGAAGCAAAGAAAACCCTTGAAAAACGATTTGGTCACCCCTCTGTGGTCGCAGAAGCATTCCGCAAAAGGCTAGAGAACTGGCCGAAGATACATCCCAAAGATGGATTCGCATTAAGGGAATTCGCGGACTTCCTGAAGACTTGTGAGCTGGCTATGCAAACAGTAGAAGATCTTGAAACACTGAATAAGCAACACGACAACAAGCAGTTGTTGAAAGTCTTGCCAAACTGGGCCCATCCCAAATGGGGAGTCAGAGTAAGAGACTATCAGACGAAGCACGGAGATAACAAGTTCCCTCCATTCGCCGAATTTGTTAAATTCGTCTCTGAGATTGCCGAGGTACAATGCCTGCCTGTTCTTACTAACTTAGACACAAGCTTTTCAGCCAGAGAAGACAAGAACAGAGGCTTCAGGAGAAGAAATGGAAGCCGCAGGAACCAGGAAGCAAATTCCCTGGCAACAGGAGCAAAGGAGAAACTTCCCAGTCACCTGGAATGTGGAAAGAATGGGAAGAAGAGAGCATGCCACTGGTGCGGGAATACAGCCCATGAAATAGAAACATGTCAAGAATTTGTGAAGAAACCTATCAACGAGAGAACTCAGTTTATTATTAGAAAGGGACTTTGTCTTCGTTGCTTAACCCATGGTCATATGGCTAAGGAGAAGAAGTGTGAAAGGGTACCAAGTTGCGCCAAATGCAAGCAGAAACACCCAACCTGTCTACATGATGACAGCAGGACCAGCACCAACGTTACAAGCGGAGCAGATAAAGTTGCACCCAACACCTCGACGAACTGTATCAATGCTGTCGGTGCAGAGAATTTACAATGTGATGAAGAAGCAGCAGTGAAATGTACAAGCGTTTGCTCAGTCGAAGGGCAGCAGTCAGGTCAAGATCAAAGCTTAATCATCCCAGTGTGGGTGTCGAGTTCCAAAAATCCTCAAAATGATGTCCTGACCTATGCTCTTATTGATTCTCAGTCCAATGCTACCTTCATCACAGAGAAGCTAGAACAACACTTGGAGGTTGATAGTGTAACAAGTCACCTTCGCTTGTCAACAATGCATCAAGAGAACGAAATAGTTCAGTGCAAGAAGGTTCAAGGTCTTGTTGTCATGGACCTAAAACGCCAAGTACGCATTCCGTTGCCAAAGGTCTACACAAGAGAAGCTATTCCATACAAGCCCCATCAGATTCCAAAGCCAGAAGTTGCCATGCAGTGGGACCATCTGAACTGTATTGCTGAAGAACTTATGCCATATAGAGAAGATGTACAGGTCGGAATGTTGATTGGAACTAACTGCCCAAAGGCTATCAAACCGCGTGCAGTGATTCCGGGAGGTGATAATGACCCATATGGCATTAAGACCGATCTTGGTTGGGGCATTGTTGGAAGAGTTTGCAAGTCTCTCCCAGATGAGGACTTTGAGGAATTGTCAGAAAGCTGGGTCAACAAGATTGTTATCAATGAAGATGCCACGTTTGCTGTGGAGTCTCGAGCAAAGGAAATCATAAGCCCAGCTCATGTGAAGGAAATGTTCGAAAGAGATTTTCACGAAAGAGCAGAACAGAAGAACATGTCTGCCCTGTCTGTTGA
>JAHPZR010055864.1:22500-47865 GCA_019787425.1 Platygyra sinensis | reverse complement strand
ATTAAACTTCACGCTTTAGGAAAATCGCGCGAAATGTATTTTCATTTGAAATTAGCAGTTGTGTACGCGCAATCATCACTTTCTGTAAACAATTTCGAATTTCTAAATTCTAAGGCGTGAATAGTTGTTCAGAACACCAAGAACTCTTACCTAGCCGTGATCAGAAACTAATTTCTCCCGAAATGATACAAATTCAGAACTGTTGTTAAGGAGAATGTAAGAAGTGATCACCAAAGAGAAATTTTTCACTGATACAGGTTTCACATCTAATCAGTGAACTCCGAAACAAAGCCTACGGTTCTCATGATAACAAAAGCTAAAACCTTCAATCATTTTGCGAAGTATAAGGTTGCGTATCTTTAAATTATCTAACGGTAACTCCTATGTCTTTGTTTAGGATGACGGGATTACAGAAAGAAACTTAGAAGGTAAAATACTTCTCAAAGATTGGAAAAAGTCCCTTCAGGTGACAATGTACTTCGTAAAATGTTAGTTTAAAGATTTGGCGGAACATCAACACAATATCTCCTTAAGGCCCGTCTACACAGGCGATTTTTGTCGCGGCAACTCGATGCAATTTTTGTCGCGCTTAATTGTAACTCCAAAATCGCACGTGTAAACCAGGTGCGATTTTCAGTGCAATTTGTCGCCGCGATATCGCAAGAGTTTCGAACAGGTTTGAAACTTGTTGCAACTTACGCGCGACAAAAATTGCATCGAGTTGCTGCGACAAAAATCGTTTGTGTAAACGGGCCTTAAGTTGATGAGTTTTGTAATTCTCAACGCCAGTTTGCTTGGCATTGTATCGATATTGTAAGGAGAAATTTTTGATCACTTCAGAATGGATGACACATGGCTAATGGAAGAACGTAATTTTCAGTAGTGAAGTGAACCCAACTTTGCAGCACTTTGGAATTCATCTTGTTTCCGGTCTTTCATATTTCCTCTTTAGGAGGTTTACCCAGATGCATAAAGGTACTTTTAATTCGAACACTGTAGAGTCTGGGGTTAATTAAGGAGTAAGCCAATTAGCAAAGGTTCAAAACAAGAGTGTCCATATTAAGCGGGTTTGACCGCATCAAGATTAAAGCCCTGCTTACTGCCAGCATGGCTTTTGTCTTTTTAACGAACAGTTAAGAAAGGTTGTGGCATCCTTTTGAGAATGACTGGTTCTTACATGTTCCCTACCAGACACTTGCTCAGCTTTGAAAGAACAAATCAACCGGGCTAACAATAACAAGCATAACATTTCTTAAAGGAACGATCACGGCCAGATCACACTGGATTGTGACCACTTCCTAGAGGTTCCACTGTATAAATATCAGTTAAATTTATAGTCTTTTCACTCTGGGTTCAAGAAGAAGTCTCATATGCTTCACTGACACATAATGAATCGTGTACCTCAGCTCACATTTCTCTACCATCGTTCATATTTTTATAAACGGTATTTCCACTGAGGACGTAGAATATCTTGTGTTTCATCATTATAAATTCATCCAAGGGTATTATTGCACCGATGTAGTTGTTCTGTAGGTTGTTGCACTTGGGAGACCTTTGAAGTCCTACAGGGGCTTGGTGTCCGAGAGAAGCGGTGCATTATCAGAGGAAGCGTTAATGTCCCTTAACTCAGAGCCACTGGTCTCGCATTCGCTTTGGAAACTGTACTCACTGTTCCTTCTGGTTGGAGAGCGTGCATTCATCATAAGATTGCCAGTATTGTCAGGGAGGAAAAATGCCAAGAGCAGGGAAAGAATAACAGATCCAGCGCCGAATAAGAATGGAGCTCCTGATACAATGGTCTGTAAAGAAAGATGCAAGTCAAGCGTACATCATATCATTTTATCCGGATATTCTAGCTTTAAACTTATCTAGTACGGCACATTTGAATTGCAAGGGCAAGGGCGGATCCAAGATTTTTCTTAGGAGGGGGTGCACCATTACAGAATGGCGTAACTGAAAGCGAATATAAAGAGAAGGCTTCGCCTCAGAGCGGCGAGGGGTGGGGGGGGGGGGGGGGGAGGGGCACCCACTGCATCCTTCTCCTAGATCGCCTCCCTGAAGAATCATGAATGAAACTAGTTCTATTCAGCATCACACACGTGTCTCCCCAGTTGAGTAACAACCTTTACCCCTACCAACCCCTCCCCCTTCCTACAAGCTGGATTGTTCTTGCTTGTCCATACATAGCCAACTGGTCTGCCTCCTGCCAGTTGGGATTTTCAACTACGTATCAGTGGTTACCGGTTAGACCCCACTAATTCAAACCGGGTTAATTAGAATTCCCCGTTATTTCTTCCTTAAAATCCGTTCCCTTGGATTTGCCTTTCATTCATTTACCATCGACTATTTTGAACTCTTGCTATTTGGAACTATTCTTCATTTCTCCTGAGGATTCAAAAAACCGGGGTTTTAACTGTAATAAATTGTACTATTTTCTTCAGACTTTGTAATGTTGACCTTTTTTTTCAATACCTTGCCATAAGGATCCTGCATAGTGGTGTGATTAGTCGATGCAGTAACATGTACAGTTTGGCTTTCTCCTTCCTCTAAATCCACATGAAACACGTAAAATACAAATCCAAAGAGAGCAGGTCCTATGCCATTACACAAGCCTCTTATTCCAGTGATCATCCCTTGCACCACGCCTATCAATACATGAACATAAAATAGTAGCTGAATGAAGAACTCTTTGAAATAGTTCCCAACAAAACAGGCAGGTGTGAAAATTGCCCAAAGAAACAATCAATAATGCAACCTAAGTAAAACCCTCTACAGATTGGAAGAAGGTTCAAGCATATTTCACATTAGTATATACACACTCAGTGATCTTGGTGTTTTAAGCAATCTGATTGGTTCGCTATCTCTGGCTAATGAGCATTATTCACCCCCTACCGAGTGAATAATGCGTAAGCCAAACAAAAATAAAGCATACTTTTGAATAAAGCATACTTTTGATTCACACTGATTTGAACGGTGTTTAAGGACCATTATTCTAGACTGTCAGGAGGTTTTTTTCGAAGATTAACTATAGATTTTCCATGTTCAAAGATTCTGTAAATAGTTTCGCGAATTCGCGTATGCTTTGTACAGCTTGCACGTTTTCCACGCATGAATTGAGAGGTCAATTAAATCGATTTTTAATGGTTTCCTTCTGAAATGTTGTTGAGATCACTTCCTGTGTATATACTAAAACAATTATTCTTCTCAATCTCGGTGAATAGTGGCAGAATATTTACCTCGATTTCAAAGAATAATTGTTAATTATTTTACCTCTAATGTGCCATGCATGCCGATATGGAACAGTTTAGGGGCTGTATTCCACTGTCCTGCCCACCAAAATTGCTTGCTCTTTTTGTAAACAATAATGTAAAACGTACTTGTTTTTTTTTAAAAAATTCAACAACGAACACATACACGCTAATGCTGATTAATGAGTCACTTGCCAACGATTTTAAATTGAATCGTTTTGCCTTTGATGTACATGTACGCCAGTCATTTAAAGCCATTTCCTCATGACTTGAAATGGTCTACTGAACCCACCCGGTACACAGTAGAGATACAACTATCTCAACCAATCTTGCCTTCCAAGTGGTAATACTGTAAGTTACTGATCGTCATTTTTTTCACTTCGATTTGTGGCCCACCCACTCTGTCCTTGAGCCATAAATCAAAGGGAAAAATACTTGGTCCATTTTTTTCTCAGTTATGACCCCGAACTTGGTTACCAAGAATTATTTATCTACTAGACTTATTATATAAAAGGTACAGCCAAACCTCTCTCTACAAGCACCACCAGAGGTCACAGCAGAGCCAGAGATACATTGTACCTCCATAGAAAAGATACACATCTCTACCTCTAGTTGTTATTCATATAAAAGAGATTCAGCTGTACACATGTATGTGAATTAAACAGCAAATAGAAGCTACTTGTTGGCATAAACATGATATCAACCTTGTTGGTCTGCCTCAGCATTACAAGACACCAGTGCACTCATGGAAGGATATGTGATCATTGATACTGACGCTAGAGAACCAGCTGCCCACATCATCCTGAAAATACAACAGATGTCATTCAGTGGAATTCTAATTTCTTGAACCTCGACCACGGGAAACAAAAATTCAATTCATCATGATGATTGGGTTTTATAAAGTGTAAGTTTACAAAAAAAGCAAATCAATGGAAAATGAGTTTTTGTTTGGTTTATCAGGAGGTATGAGAAAACCCAAAGGCAAACCAAAAACCACCTGGAAGAGGAAGGTGATGAAGAAGTTGGAAGAGATGGGTGTTTCATGGGCCAAGCATAGGTTAAAGCACAGGACAGAGTTCAGATGTGGGGTATGATTGCAGCCTTACTGTATGTCACAGCCAGGAAATTTTAGAGGATACACTGTGAGCAAGTAAGTAAAATGAGAAAAAAAAGTCCAAATAGTGAAGTTGCGATTCCACTGTGTAGTTCCAAAAAAATATCCATACCTCCCTCACGAAAGCGATTTCAATTCTAAGACCCCCTATCACCCCTCTGGAAATTCCACTTCACATATACATTTCTCTAATTTTTTCAGTTTAACAGTGCCCTACCCACCAGGAAATTGAAATTGCTTCTATGGCAAGGGAATATGGATACTTTCTGGAGCTGCACATGGTATTAAGGGTTTACAAAAGGGTTTTACATTACTGTTGAACATTATGAGAGGTACTTACTTTAATATTAGTGCGTACAAAATTTAAGACTACATGTAGTTACAACACTTACAAGTGTGTATCTAATTAGGACAGACGGCAACAACAACATATCCCATAAGTGTCATTTTGTGTCACAAGGTTCGGGGTGTTTCAGATGGATGAAAATTCAAACACTTTCAAGAGTGCTGACAAAGGTCGGTTTAAAAAAAAAAAACTATCACTAGCTGTATGATTTGATGATGAGGTTTTTGTGCTCAGCACACAGCAGTAACAGTGAAAAGTAACTTACCAAAACTGTGTTCCCAGACCATACCAAGATAACTGAAGGATTTCAAATATTAAACCTATCAAAACACAGTTCTTCAATCCTATAGTTTTCTTGAGACATGTAAGAACAACAGTCTGAAATGAAGAAGAACATGTAGTCAGTTTGGCTCTATCGGCCTAATCACATGTAATATTGAAGGGGTTTTGCCTAGAAAAAATTTCTAGGTGAAAAGCTCCAAATACATAATTTATTGGTAACTTTCAAACCCACACAAAAAATATTTCCTAGGTTGGTATTGCAAAATAGTGATGTGGTTTCCGTTACTTTTGGTTGACAATAACTCTTCAAAACTATTGCATTTTATATTTTCCTTCCTCTCAGAGTAAAATAATAAATACAAGACAATGAAAACTAAAACCCTAAGTGATTAGAAGTTTTAAACTTAAAATGTAAGAATTGCCTGTGAATCCTGTTAAGCATATTATCTTTGATACAAATCAATGTAAATTTATACATTTACAATCGTGTAGATCACAAGTAATCATAACAGTTAAGTTCTTTTATAAGTACGTTTACCTGAGATATGACTGATAAAACACCCAACACTGCTATAAATGTTGCCACATCTTCAGCAGTAAAATGTATAACCTGAATCAGAAATGATAATAAAAATGTTTGAACAGTGGACTTACCATCAGAACAAGTTGATTACTGAGTATACAGCAAAAAAACAGCTGTTGCTAAAGCATGCCAACAATCAAATGAATCTGAATGTCTTACTTGTTTAAGATATATAAACATACAGGAATACTGGCCAGCTTCAGGTAGATATGACAAAAACACAGTAATGCACATGAGAAGGACTATAGGATCTTGACCAACTTTCCGTAAAGACTGAAAAAAATGTCAATCAAGTAAAAATTAAAACAAAATTAATACAAATTAACAAACTTATAAACAAAAAGACAGGGTAACATTTGGAATTTGATAACTACTGTACAGTTAGATAAAATATTGGTAAAAAGAGATAGTAAAAATAGTCAACAAATGGCCACAAGTGCTAAAGGGGTAAAGCGAGCATAAGCGTATCTTTCAGCTAACTGCATGAATAACTAATCACAATAAATAAGTTACTTCAATGTAATTAACAAAATAACTACCTAATAAACAAAACATACTAAGAAATGTAAAACAAGGTTTAAAATTGCACTCATACATTCCTGTCAAAATTAGTAGTAGATGTCAGTTGGTATCTTAGGTGGCTTGAGTTATTGGTTGTTTCTCATCCTTGCTTTAAGGGTTTTGCTCTAAGCTCTCCGGTTTTCCTCCCTCCATAAAAACTAACACTTTCTAAATTCCAGTTCCAGTTCTATTTTATATGTACTGTAAAGAAGACTGTTTTTGCAAAAGCTAACTAGTTATTGCTTGCTATAAGTTTGTACTCACAGCAAAAGGATCAGCCTGCTCCCAAGAGATGGGTGCTCCCCAAGATGCTGGACGGATCCGTTCTGGAAGGGACTCAGGAACAGCAATTAGAATAAATAACAGGTCAGACGCAGCCACAAATGTAGCAAGTGCGACAACTGCACTGTCATCATATATTTTGCCCAGATAAGCTCCCAAAGCAGGACTGATGATAAGGCTTGCTGCAAATGTTGCAGAAACCTAACAGAAAAATAATATAATGCAAAACAGAATAATTATGACAATAATTATCATATCTTATTATATAGCTTATATTTAAAGCCGATATAACACACGCTCTGATTAGCTAATCCTAGCCAGGCCATTATACATCTAGACCCTATGCAAAAATGGCTGCCTTAATATTATTCTTTTGTTTGTATTTAAAATAGCGTCACTAACCTCGTTTTTGAGACAAAAATTGTAAAGAATTTGTTCACCCGACAAGCTTAGTGAGGCTATTTTGAATATTAACAAAAGAATAATTTAAAGGTAGCCATTTTTGCATAGGGTCTATTCTCCAGTAATTTCAGGGGGCTGATTATGGGCCTGCAAAACCAAAGTAGAAAGCCAATTACAACTTATTAAGCACAAATGCTTGGTTTTTACAGGAAAATCTCAAACCTCGGTCTTGCCATATTCACCTCAGTATCTTTAATGGTCGAAACAGCAGTCTTGGTTTTCATGTGAAGACCTCACTCTCAGTTAATACACTTAATGTTTATTCACTGACACAAAACATGTTACGATAGGAGTTCTCTGTTACTTTTATTTATTTATTTATTTATTTATTTCTTATTAATTAATTAATTAATTAATTAATTATTGATCCTTACTCTCTTGGTAATTTGACACTACTTTAGATTTGAAGTTAAGGTCACACTTTTCACACCTCTCACTCATGCTCGTTTTGATGGCTGACATGTACAATGCAGGGCAACAACAGACCAAGCATGGTAGTATTTACGCTTCAGTTTAAATGCATGAAATTTGTATTTAAAAGACAAAAGAATGCGTTCAGATTACTGGCGTTGTAACATTGCCTTTCCACATACAAGGGGAAGACACTAGTCACTGCAGACTAGACTCAATTTAGTGACTTCACTGCTGCTATTAAAATGACAAAATAATTTACTGGATGGTCTGGCAACTGTTCAAGTTACTGGTCAAAATACTGTGAAGTTGAACGTTTCCCATACGGACACCAAAGGGACAGAGTGAGGTGTCCATATTAGAGAGGTCACTATCATGACATCATAGTATTGATCAATACAATTTTTTTTATATACTGTATCGTATTAGCACTTGTAAATGTAATAACTGGGCCCATTACGCTGTTTTGTTTTCTATTCCACATGGGAGTTTTAAAAGTTTTGAAAATTGTACAGTAAAGTCATCAGCTAAAGAAACGAAATGGACGTCATAGAGGTCAGAACACACCCTACTTTTCTCTAGACTTGATTCAAAATGGTTCGGTCATATTAAGTTACCGGGTGTTTCGAGAAACGGGCCCCTGGACCCTTGAGTGTCCTTAACAAACAGGTTAAATTTGTATGAATTTGCTTACTACCCGTTGTCTGTTTTAGAAAGGATTCTTATTGTAGAGGTTTTTTAGAGGAAATGTCTGAGAACTTTGTCAGTAAATAGGAAACCTGTCCATATTAGAGAGCTGTCTGTATGGCAAGGTTTAAATCATTATTAAAGGGACTCAGTCGCGTTTGAAAAGCTTAGCAAAACTTTTCAAATTTGTTGTTTGCAATCCGCGTCAATCTTCTCCATCCTTAACCATCCTTGTTCCTTTATGGTTTATTATCGTCTCTTTGATGTTTTTCTATCTTTACAAAGTGTTATTCAATTTAACGGTCATTTTTTTCGATGTTCAAAATAACTCAAGATGCCGTGACTGAGCCCCTTTAAAGGGTACAGTAGATCTTACCAAGCCATAAGCTGTGCTTCTTCATTTTCTTCTGTACAATCAGCTACATATGCAAAAGCTATAGAAAAGGTGACTGCAAACATTCCAGAAACTGAGATCATTGCAAAGAACCACCTACAAATAACACAAAAGACATTTTCTGTACTTAGCTACAGTGTATTCTAGAAACTCATTATAATCTGTGTACAATCCAATTTTTCAGTTCTTTTAGATGTCATTATATTATTACTGGTATAAGAATAGGGCTACATTCTGATATGTTGCAGTTTGGGATCCAATTTATGTTTGACAAAAAACATTCAAAAGCCCGGCAGAATTACAGTAAAATATGTTAAAACAAACCCTGCTAAAACGAACCTCGCTATAACGAAATCCCTGCTATATAATGAGTCGATTTTCACGGTCCCAATGCACAATTAACCCCGCCATAACAAATATTTTGTCCTGTCGCATGGAGTCAGTAAAAACGACATGATGATACAAATGGTTGATAAGCTAAACAAGACTCCTGTTGGACAAGATGGGAAACTTTGACCTTCAAAGCTTTGCTTTACTTAAATGTAGCTGTTCACGCGCAAGTCTGTAGACTGTTTTGCGTGGTGTATATCCCATTGTTCAGCTTGGGTCAGCTCAATTACCCCGCTATAACAAATGTTTTTGTTGTTAACGAGATATTTCATTATAACGCTATGACAAACACCCTGCTATAACGAACATTTTTTTTTTTGGTACTGTGACACTTCAAATCGTTATAGTGGGTGCCACAGTATTTTAGATTTACAGTACTAACATTACTTATTGAACAAATAAAATTTTTGATTGGCAGAAGACTTACCATGGATTAAATCTGAGAAGTGGAATAGGAATACAGGTGAAGAAGACAGTTACGAGAAGAAAGGATTTACGTCCCCAGACATCAGACAAAGCTCCAATTAATGGTGCACAAAGAAAAGACAAGATTCCCTGCAAAATAAAATTTTTAATTGTTATATCGGTCTGGAAAGAAAACTTTAAATAATAAATAATTACATTTTAGAATGTATTCCTAACAAAAATTAATACCCTTTAAATTGGTCATGGCACAAAATTCAAAGAACTCCACTTGAGTTTCTATAATTATGTTTGATTATCCTAAAAAAAGTCCTGTTTCCATTACGATTTAAATGAGTACACTACATAATACCGGAAAAAATCTTCAATGCTTTTAAGCATAAAACTTAATTAAAAACAAATGCACTTGACATGCAAATTTTTCAGCGCCTTCCAAGGCCACAACATTCGGTAGTCAATATGAAATGGTAAAATTAAGGAGGTGTGGAAATTGCAATGTACATGTATATGTCCCTGTTTGCAACGCAATGATGATGTCTTACCTTAACCCCTTGAATTAATCCATTCATCAGAAAAGTGTGCTCTTGGAATGTGTTATGTAACACCTGATCAAAGAACAATCATCAATTGTGATGGGAAAATATGGACAGGGATGCAGAAGTACAAAATTATAATTATTTAACTTTGCATTATTTGTGGCTGTTTTCCAAGAAAAAATTAAAAGGAGCCCAAAGGTTCTGAACCATGAAATCCAGGATCACAAGCACTTAAGTGTATAAAAATCATGCAAAAAATATGTTTTTCCAGTTGCGCAAAGGCAAAAATTACTTGTCTGTGACACCTGAGGACCTCTAAGCACAGTCCTGTTAAATATTATTATAGAAATCTTGACTTATCATATAGTGTTATGTAAAATAAGTCTGATCTCAGAACATAAATCATAAGATTTTGAAAAATGAGAGGAGATGGGCTTCATATCTTAGTGCACAGCTGCTACAATTGTTACCAAGGACGAAGTGAAAAGGAAGACTCACTATAAATAAGGCCATGCACACGGTGTTGGTGTACAGAGCCGTTACAAAATATGTAACGCTAAAAAACACGGTGGAGTATAAAATTTAAGGACGGCTAGAACAATCTGACAACATAAAAGGAAAGTAAATTATATGTGCATTTATCTCCTAATGAAACAATTCCTGAATATCCACTTACTTTTACTTGGAAACAAAATGAAAACACCATACATGAAATTAACGATAAAAAGAGCAGTGAACGCGTTTGAGATTTTTGAGATTATTTGCGTTGAAGTTAAAATTTTGAGACAAAAGTCTTGAAAATCAAGGTGCACATGAGTTGCAGAATCAGGTCCAATAAGTATTTTTCACAGAAAGTCAACATCATGAGAGATAAAACTGATTTTCTAGCGTTACACCCATATTCTTCAACCAAAGTTTTGGTTCGAAATTCAACTTCAAACATTAGCGTTTCGTCCTGCATGTGAAAACGTTTGCATCGTTCGTTTGGTTCGTTTCGTTTCCATCGTTCGGATCGTTTCTATCGTTTGCAATGTTCCTATCGTGCGTTTCGTTTCTATCGTTCATTTCATTTCTACTTTGAGTACATGTATCGTTTAGAACAAGGAATACAGAAAAGTTAATTAATTTGTTCCATTTATGACATTCGCCCATGAGGTATACCCCCAGAATTCAAGTTCAAGTTCAAGTTCATTTATTTACACTTATTCAGTTACAATATAACAACAATAAAGAATAAAAAAGAAGTAAAAAACAGAGCTGATTATACATTGAGCTAAACATAACAAAGGGAAGAGTGTGTAGCAGCCAAAGGAGCAGAGCTTTCGAGTTGGCTGCTACCACAGGACAATATAGGTGGGTGGAGGTTATACAGAACTTATAAAAAAAAACTGCTGACAAAGGTAAAAAGAAGATCATAATAGGATGTATCTATAAACATCCCACTTGTAACTTAGAACAGTTTCGTAACCAACTAAATGATATAATCAAAACAATTAATCCCAATAGACACGAAATTTACATCTTTGGAGATATGAATATAAATTTCCTCAAATTTAATGAACATGCTCAAACCGAAGAGTTTCTAGATATGCTTTATACTAACAACATCTTGCCGATTATTACCAAACCCACGAGGCTTACTGATCATACAGCAACGCTTATTGATCATATATATACAAATTGTTTACAAAATTTTACAGTAGGAATTCTAACAGTAGATATAACAGATCATCTCCATACATACTTGACAGTTTGGCACAGTTTAGGCACGACTTTGGTGCATTAATTATATGTCCAACGAATGTACATTTTTACATATTTTAAGAAGAACAAAATTGAGTTTCTTCCAACGCGTAGATAATTTTAATTAATGAAGATAATGTTCAACATTGGTTCAGTACAAAATGCAGACTGTAGAATGCATTGTAAAAACGTGCAAAATGTTTTAAGTAAATTTACAACGCCTGAAAATGGTACTTGGAAGACTGCCTGGTGAAGTATGTTTCCTCCCAAAGTGAACCGGAACCCCGCTACTCTTCCTAAAATTTGCGTGCCAAGCCAGTGCCATGAGAGGCTTGAACTCACTGAACTTGGGATCAGCTGAAAGTGTCGTGGTTTACAGTGCCAGCATTATACTCATGTCATGTCAACTTCTGTTACATTTAGGCGTGTTTGGGAAGAAAAATTGATTCTAAACTACAAACGAAACTTTTGTGCCTTCGTATTGAAAGCTAGACGGAACCCAGACGAAACATCTGTGTTCACTCATGTTTGTTGACTTTTGATAAGATACAATTACAGGCTGGCCAATCACAGTCTTTGATTCCCACGGCTAGGAAAATTCCACAGTGAATGAAGCAGAATGCGTTTTTCTCCGATTATATATTTTTTTTCTTTAAATGCTTTAACAGTTGATATATCTTTTTTTTGCGATGACATTTATTGTAGCCAATAGAGCAAATTATGTTGACTTCAGCAGAAGACAGTATAAGTTTTTCAACAAACAATTGAAATTATTGAAACTTGAAAACAGATGATCGTTTTGTTTACTTTTAGCCAGTTTTTCGCGGCGTGAAGGGTCCCTGGAAACCTCCCGCGATGTCAATGGGTCTTTTGTATAATTTTGGCACAGCTTTGGCACTTTCTTGTGTACAAATTGAATAGTTAACCAGCTTTATTAATTTTCTGAACGTTAAATGGAGTGTGGTAGGTGTCATATTGTAAAATAATTCTCGCTTGATGTTTTGATTAAGAATTTACATCTAGACAAAATGGATTAAACGTTCGAACCAAACGAACGATAGCCACTAAACGTTCCAAACGAAACGAACGATAGAAGGCAAACGAACGATAGAAACGATAGAAACGGAACGTTTGGCACGATTTACTCTGGGAAACCAAACGCACGTTAGACACGTTGTAAACGCTGCAAACGCTGTAAATGCAACAAACTCTACACCGTTTACGATTGCAATGTAACGCCGCCTACGAGAATTTCAGTGAGTTGTGTGAACCTTTCTCCTCGTTCCTCGCTAACCTGACAAAAGACAGGACATTCAAACGGCAACACCACAAGCTGATATAACAGAGCATCTATGACTGCGATTGTTATCGTTTTTATTCAGTCCATAACAAAAATATTTGAGTAAAAGCTGGACATTTGTCAATGATTAGCGAATGTACACCAACACCGTGCGCATGGCCATAATAATTATGTTTATGCTTAATTTACATTAAGAATAGTTATAAAAGACTTGAAGATTCCATGGTCTACAAAAATGTAAGCACACTCTGATCCCAGCAAGGAGTCTGTGATGCAGACTTACAACTCCAGCCAAATTTCCATAATGTAACCACAGAAACTAACTGTAGTTTTGTTTCTGATCTCATTCTTAAGGATACTTTTGCTAAGTGTAACAACTTACTGTCAACATTGGTGATGTGAGAAGACCCCAAGCAAAAAATTCCAGAAAGATCACCACAGTGGCATGATAGACATTGGGCTTTCCAAATCCCTGAAAGATACAATTGCCAACTCATTAATTTTTTAAACATATTATTTTGTAACTATTTTATAGGAAAATAAAGGGTAACGTTTTGTAACTATGTACATGTAAATGCAAGTATAACAAACTGCAAAAAAGTGAACTGCAAAAAACTTCTAAAAGCAATGAACCTTGCTACTTCAGATGAGCAAGTTATTACTGCAGTTCTAGCCTTTTTTAATCACTATTCCCGGAGGATTGCGACCTCAAACAGTACTTTCTGGAAATAAAAAGGGTAGTACATACAGGCTGACCCATCTCTATGAATTAATTTCTTTCAATGAATAGAGATAATCTTGTTGAAGAAAATATCATAATAACAAAGTGGAGTAGGTATTGCCTGTACAACAAGGTCAATGAAGATGATCTGAGTTTCTTTTAATTAGTAATGTATGTATTAACTTTAGACTTCATAAACTTTACACTTAATTGTTATTTAAATTAAATTAATTGTATTCTAAAGATGTGCTCTTTTAATGGCTTTTTATACATGTAGATATAACAATTCAGGATAAAAAGTGGATAAAAGGTAGATAAGAAGTAAAAACATTAAAACATGACATTTTGGTGACGCCTGTAAAAGCCTGATTTATAAATAATTGAAGTTGTTTAGTTTATTATTTATACATAATTACTCTGTCATAAAAGATTATTTATAAATTAAGACTTACCTCAAATAATTATTTACATATAAACGGACAGGTTTTTGTGTCCTATTTATAAACAAATTTTCAGGCATAAACTTTCCAATTATTTACAAATAAAGGAAACATTGCATAAATTTTTGTTTAAATAATAACTTCACAAATAACATCCTCAAGTACTGGACATCTTAGCTTCTTTTTTAGGCCAAACTGTCACAAAAATATCCAAGTTTATGAACTGTTGTAAATGTTGTTCCAGAAATGGTCATTAATGAAACTGTTGTTTTAATTGACGCGATTGACCTTTTTTGTAATTATGTTGTAGTTAAGAATTTATTTATTGCTGTTGGATTTGTTAATGAAGTTTTGTGTCTTAGACTTTATAGGGCATTATCAGGACAAAGATGGCAATTAGAAACAAATTAACATTCACAGAGACCTCCTGTACAAATGCATGCACACTGAATCAACAGAGAAAAATGCAATTGAATATTAACAAAATTTTATTTTTACAATAAAAAATATTGATTTCCCGCTCTGGAATCAAGATTAAAATACATGTATAAAACAATTTCCTGAACTTAAGTTCATAATAAAAGTCTCTCTAAAAGTAGTAATCTTTTGTTTGGCTTAACCAAACTTCATCAGCCGCTGATGAGGTTTGGTTAAGCTGAACAAAAAAATTCTACTTTGAAAAAGACTTTTATTACACTTCGAGTACAGGCAGTCATCTCATATTTTAATAGTTTTAAGATTACTTTTTTTTTTTACTCTGGAATGAATAAAATGGATCTTAAATGAAAATGGTCACTAATGAGTATTTACAAAATACGTCAAAAAGTAGTTTTTTGAGTACACAGATCTAAAACATTAACAACAACATAATATAAGTTACTGCATTGTATGGAACAACTGGGCCTGCACTATAAATGCATTATTTATAAGAAACAGAAATGAACAGAATTGAAAAATTTAAGCTTAAAGGCCGAGACACACGATGCGACAAATCGTTGCGACACGTCGCCGCGACAGGTTGCTGCAACAAATCGCCTCGTGTGACATGTGAAAATCGTTGTCGCTGCGACAGAATTTTGTCGCTGCGATCTGTCGCACGAATTCAAACTGGTTTGAATTCGTGCGACATATCGCAGCGACAAAATAAGCGCAAGCAGCCTTGTCGCATCGTGTGTACGCTTCTGCGACAAGTCGCTGCGACAAAATTAAAATCAACCAATGAGGGAGCGTCAATTATTTTCCCTTCGCTGTATTCGCTGGTCCGCCATGTTAAATTTGGAAACTAGTTCACATTTCCCCTCTTCCAAATTCGCTAGTGCGTGCCCAGAACAAGTGTCTTGTCGCAGCAGCAGTGCACACGAGGCGACTTGTCGCAGCGACGTGTCGCCGCGATTTGTCGCATCGTGTGTCTCGGCCTTAAACGTAGTTTAAAAGAACCAAGGACGACATTGGACAACAAGATATTAAAATTATAAGAAGTTATCCTAGCTTGCAATGTTTTCTGCGTTCCCTGAGAAGCCAAAACATGACTAAAGGGCCTACAAATCACTTCAAATAACCAACGTTGTAGTGAAAGGCAACTGTGCTTTTTCTCGCCAGCGCTAGCTCTATTCGTTAAATCGCGTGCAAGATAAAGGTTTCTGTATCATCAAAGAGTGCCTATTATATTATTTACAAGCACAACGATTTATGTCACTGTTGAAAAGAAAGACCTTTAACACCAGTTAAAGAAGTGATTTCTTTTGTCCAACCTACAGTACAAAAGAATAATTTCACACTACGCGCAAATATAAATTTCCGTCAAGCGACTACTTCTAAACGCAGTGTCAAATACTTTTTGACACGCTGCGAAATCCAAGAAAAGCCTTGATGTAAAGGAGTTATCAGCCTGTTTACAGAGAGCATGTGGCATAGTATACGAAAAACAAGACGTGTTGATAATCGAGATATCACGGTAGATGAGTCAACAAATTCTTTCCACTAAAACTCACCGAGCCGGCTCCTTCTCTTGAATCTTTCGAACGCCATTTTCTGGTTCCTGTTGTTGGAAGAGAAACCAGTCTCTTGAGACGCTTCTTTCCAATTATTACCTTATGCATCTAGGACACATTTACGACAAATTGATTCTTCTAAAAAAAAATATTGCAAACAAAAATTGATATATATTCTCTGTCTTTTTGTCCATGTCCAGCTGCAAGTCAGGCCACTGCGCTGCGCATACATTTCAAGGAAATCCGCTGCTTGCCGTTATCATGGGCTCGGTATTAACCAGCATCACTTGCGCTCGTCCGTTTCTGAGCAGCAGCGCGCGAGAAACCACAACACAAAAGTTTATATCTGATTTACGAGGATGATCATGAAATAAATGCCGTAACTCGGAGGTATTGAGCACGACTATGTCTTCCTCTACTTGTACTTGGGCCACAAGAGCAATAAATGGACCCGCTCCAGCTCCAAGGTACAGTAAACATTGATCATTATGTTCTTTATCTCGGAGTGCATATTTGGTCAATCGATTAAAAAAAATCGGTAAGCTTACATGTAAACTTGTCTATATCGATAAAAATCGGTTTTGATCTAATGATTTTTTACCGATTGTTCACAGAAATCGTGGAACATGGATAAGTTACTTTGGTGTGTCAAATCAATTTTTATGAGTTGATTGATTAATTTGTAACGGATGTGTGACATCTACAACTACGTGCATGTCAGGAGGGGGTAGGGGGTTGGGGGTCCTGCTAAGGGATACTCTGTAACCATCATTTATGAGAGGAAAAATATTTAAGGGTGCTGCTCAGAAATAAGTGCTGCATTCATCTACAACAGAAGCTAATTGCGCCTTTGAATATTTTATAGAAAAGGCGCAATACAAATAATAAATATAATAATAATAACAACAACAACAACAACAACAACAATAATAATAATAATAATAATAATAATAATAATAATAAATATTAATAATAGGCCATATAGTTTGGCTGGGTATCATGGTTTTAATGATATCTGTTTTACGTTTCAAGCAGTCAAAAATCTCTCTGCTCATCCCTTATCTACGTTTGGGCTGTTTTGTACATTTTTGGGTTTATTTGGGGATAAATAATTTTTCTCAAAGGATTGGTAAAATAGGAAATTTGGAATATTTGATGTTGTTTTAAAATTAGAATTTGAAGTTAAGAATTGGTAGGCATTCACCAAACAGTTTTCACCAACCTGGGATGCCCTGCCCTGTTTGGTGGTGTTCCGAAACTTTTTTCTTTACTTTCAATCCTTCTTTAATTAAAGTGCCCATATCATCAAAATTTTTATTTCCTTATCTGATTCTATATATCACCCAATGAACTTCTGCGGAAAAAAAATTCGATTTGGATAAAATTATGCAATCTTTTTTTAGAAGTTTCAAAAACGTTCAAATTTGCCGCCATTTTGGTCTACCTTTCACACCAGTCTTCCCAACGTTTTGAATGAGTTGTGACGTACATTAAGGCACACGTGACTTCAGGTTTGACTCATCTGGCTTGTTTTACCTCTGTAAATTAAACTTGGTGGTTCATACGAAATGCTGGAAAGGAGTATTTTGCTTGGACTACGAAGCTAAATTTATAGAGTTAAAACAAGCGAGATAAGTCCAACTTGAAGTCCCAGATTCCTGAATCTACGTCACAATTCTGAGCATATTGATGCTGTGATCAGCGGCACAGGTCGACCGCAAGAAAATGGGATTTGCAGGTTTTTAAAAACTTATAAAAAAATTGCTTTTTATCCAAATCGAAAACTTTTTTCACAGAAGTTTATTTCATGAAATATAGGATCAGATGGGAAAATAAAAATTTTGATGATATGGGCACTTTGAACTTCCTAAAAATTTCAGTTAAATTCAGGTAGACCCCTAGCTGCCTTGACACGAGTTAAAGTAAAAATTTAGCTTAGTTGGATTTTCATACCTTGATGAAAATAAAAATAAATTTGTCATCAGGGTCAAACCTTACCTGTACCCTTTTTCAGACCAAAATATCTGATTTTCTTTTCCCTACATACTCTGCAAATGAATTTTTAGACCTGAGCCTAAAATCGACTCGCCACTTCAGACCTCTAAAATTATTACACAACACTTATCTATAATTATGACTGTGCACAGCTAACCAGAAATTTGCCTGAAAACGAAAATGAGAAGGACTACTACACCAAGACAAAACGAAAAAAATACCCTATTTGAGACCAAAATGGTCAAAATTTGTACCCATTGTCCAACTGAAATCTCTTAGAAACCACATGGTTTATCCTGTAGGGGCATACATACACCTGTTCCTATAGTAGCCCTGTACAGTGCTATAACAAAGTGCCACGGTACCAAAAAAAAATGTTTGTTATATATAGCGGGGTCTTCGTTGTAGCGAAGACCCCGTTATAACGAATTATCTGGTTAACTACAAAAATATTTGTTATAGCGGGGTAACCAAGCTGAACAGTGTGATACAGACCACGTAAAACAGTCTACAGACTTGCGCGTGAACAGCTACATTAAAATAAAGCAAAGCTTTGATAGTCAAAGTTTCCCTATCTTGACCAATAGGAGTCGTGTTTGGCTTATCAACCATTTGTATCATCATGTCGTTTTTACTGACTACGGGCGACAAGACAAAATATTCGTTATAGCAGAGTAAATTGTGCGTTGGAGCATCAAAATCAATTCGTTATAGCGGGGATTTTGTTATATCTGGGGTTTGTTATAGCGGGGTTTGTAAACTTCTATATAATTTCTTTTACTGTTAGTAATTCTGCCGGGCTTTCAAATGTTTGTTATAACGGGGTCTTCGTTATAGCGGGGTTCGTTATAGCAGGGTTCCACTGTACCTAGCCCATACAAGAGAATATCCCACCCCTACCCTAGAGCCTTGTATATTAAGTGCCCAAGACATGTGCACCTTGTGAATTGGGTACCTGATATATAAAACAGTTTTTCCTTAGTGCAGTTATTGAGGGTGGGGGGTAGGTGGGAGAGGAACAGTAGAAGGTGGTGGGCCAGAAGAGGGGGCTTAGTGTGTTATTTCTTTTCCTCTTTATACAGCTAAGCAAACTTTGTATTATGAATTCTTGTTTTTGTGTTTATTTTAGAGTTCTGAGACATTATGTACCTGATATTTATTATTATAATAATGAAATTATAAGGATAAAATTATGGAGTATCAAGTCAACTGAACAAGAAACATTTTTTTCAGGCAGGGACATGCAGCAACTGTTGTGGACAAAAAAGTGTATATCTTTGGTGGAAGCAGTGGTAGTGGATTTGGTGGTCAACATGATGAATCGACAAGTGACCCAGTCTATTTGAATGATCTGTTTGTTCTTAAAGGTAGACATGTCCACATACTTTTCATCTTTAACTAATTAATTTAGTGGTTTAATAAATATAATGTTGATACACGTAAACACACTTCAAAAGGTCAATAGTTGTAACCTGTACAGTTTTTACAATAGTTAAAAGAACATTTTCCTAACTGAATGAAATATACCCAGCTTGATGCAGAATATTAATACCCACTCAAAGGGAGGTCACTGGAAATTTTGTAGAGAAAGGACAGTTTCAAGAGGCAAAGTTTCTGAAAGAAAAACATAGTGCATCTACTAGTAACTGGAATGGTTTTCCAGATGTTAATATTGTCGTAAAAACAGGGCTCGACACTTACTTTTGACGTAACTTTCCACTATGGAAAGTATGCTTAAAAATTTACTTTCCACAGCAGAAATACATTTTCCAGAATTGAAGAAAGCATATTTTTTACTTGCCATAATCACTAACAAACTCTGATAGCCGCTCTCCTCGAAATCTACGTCCAGTCATCTTCCTTTTCTTTTCATATTTTTCTCATGTTGTTGGTGAAGAGAACTGGAACGAGTTATAATTAATCAAAAAGGGACTAGCACTAGTTGAAGGATGATGTACTCAAAGATGGAGACAAATGCCTTCCACACGAATAAAAACAGTTACACACTTGTTGTAATTTGTCCTGAATTGGGCATGGTGGTTGTTCTTGGTCTGTTCGTTCTTGACTCCTTGGCATACCTTCATGGCTATACCAAAAAACCAAAACGGAAAAGGCTTAATATGTTGTTGATCGAAGGCAATCAAAGGCACACTCAGCAATGAACATGAAAGAACCCATTCAAAATGGCGAATACCATTTTCATTTTCAGTACTGCTAAACTCCCCTATTGCATAATCCATTTTGTGCCCAGTCTTCCTGCACCAGGCACAACGGATACGGATTTTGTGGATACATTCTTGGCGTTTCGAAAGGGAGTTCATCTTTTAATCACAATCTTTTTTATTATTTATATGTCTACTGCATGCATTACTTTTTCTACCACCCTCTTTGAACACCAAAAACTACTTTCCAGACTGTAGAAAACAATTTGCCTGATCGGGCAAGTATTTTTTGTCAATTGACAGTTTTTTACTTTCCACCAAATCTACTCTACAGCAGTGAACGGGTAAGTGTTAGTGTCGAGCCCTGAAAAAAATAGCTTGCAGTCCTATTCATGTTCTTGACCCCTGTGCAGGCCCTTGGCCTTGAGCTTAGTACATGTATTTCTTAGCATAATTTGGACATCTAGCCAGATCATAACATAATAATACCCCCAGTATTATTAAGTAATTACAATTATATAGTGGATATCTTTTTTTGTAAGTTGGTTTGCAGGTCTCTTGGGAGAGATTGCAACAGCTGGGAGATATACCTTGTGCAAGGGATGGACACAGTTTAAGGTTTGTCTGATACGATACAGCGCTCCAAGCTTACTTTTTCAAAAAGTCGCCTTCTGGCAACCTTTAATATTATTGCAAAACTGTTGCCATAAAAAAAATTCAGTTGCCAAAAAAACAGAAACGTGAAGGGGAGGACACTCCATGACATATTATAGGAAGGGTTAATGTGCCGAATGCACGTTTTCAATAATTAACTTTGCTACTGTAACAGTAAGTTTACGCATTCATGTCGAGTTTCTGAACAGGGAGAGGGGAAAAGAGAAAGACAGGTGATGCCGCTGCTTGTACTATTGAATGATTAAATTCGTTCTTACTATTAAATTTTTATTTTTTCGAGTACAAAATTGTAATAAATAATTTTCTCTGTTAATTTGTTGGTCGACAATTGGCGACTTTCGCCAGAATTTTGGTCGCCAAAAATTTTTTCCACTCGCCATGGCGACCAAAATGGTTGCAGCTTGGAGCACTGTGATATCTCAACTCAGTTTGAATCGTCTATTTGAAATAGTTCTGCGATATATTATAATTATTATGCTTTCTAATGGTGCACCTTGGAGGCACCTCTTGTCAGTAGTATCTTCTTCAGTTAATAATTACACACTCGCCTACATTTAGCTAAAGGCCTATAATTGTAACTGTATGTAAAGTAACAAATTCCTACAACAGTAAATTTCGTCACAACTCGTACTCATTTGTCATCTCTCGCATCTGGAACAAACTACCACCTTCTGTTAAAACCGCCCCTAACTCATCGTCTTTTAGAAGAAAACTGAAAACTCTTATTTTTACCGGCTGTCAATGCAAAAGCTGTCTATAATCTTTCGACTCCTCTGCGTATACGTAGCTTCTGTTTAAATATACATTTGTAAATAGTTTTTGCGTGATGATTAGTAATTTGGATTTAAGAATTTTAGACTTTGTTAAATGTACTTTTAGTCAACCACTCCCCGTGTACCTGACGGTAAATAAATTATACTTATACTTATACTTATTGACATTTATTGATCATAAATTTTGTCAAAATAGCTGCGGATCCACAAAGCTATGGTGGAGTGGGTTTGTAGACTACTTATTGATAATTTGTTATGAGGAAATTCATTGTCAATAACAGGACAAACACATGACAAAACTGACATCTATTTGTTTAAGTTTATTTTGCAGATTTTCCGCTCTTGCTCGTTAACACATCACATAAATTATAAATTATTCATGTGTCTGTCCACATATTGACAATGAAATCTAGCCAATGAGCGTGCCAAAATTTCTGCAGTTATTGTGAAAAAGAAGTAAAATTGTCCAATGGGATGTAGAGGAGCTGTAAAGGAGTTTTCAATCCATGCAGGCTCTTACGTCTTTGTATTTAAAATTATTTGCCATGGTCTGAATGCTTTGATTTCTTTATAGTGCTGTTGGTAGTGTACTATATCTATTTGGTGGTTCAAATTATCCTGAATCTGAGGAGTGCTTAGATGGATTGTATGCATATGACATTGGTAAGACCAACATGAAACACGTTTCGACCTTATAATCGAAACATTTTTTTTTCTGATTGCAGTACTCTGTTCTTTGTGAAGTGATTAGGGTATCTAATAGTAATCTTCTCTTGATCCATCATTGTATGACATCTATTCTAATTTTGGTTTGAATACATTCCCTGTTGCTCCAACCAGCACAGCCTCATTTGGCTTTGGGTTGTTGTTAAGTAAACCTTAACTGAACTTAGTAATATGTAAAGGTAATATAAGATCCCTAAAATCATGTACATTGAAATTCACTGTGTTAGAATTTCTTCCTGTACATGTAGGATCCTGTAAGGTATTGTGAAGTTCCCGCAATTAGGCTGTTGTCACGAAGCTCTCTAGAACCTCTAATTTCATTGGATCTTGTTGGCACGAAGCTCTATTGTTTTAGGGTTAGGGTTCATTGTTACCATTGTTTGTATATCATTTTCTCAACCAATCCTGTGAGACGTTCCGAAGAGCTTCGTGGCGGCCCCAATTAGGGTCCCACAGGATTTCTTACAGGACCCTTTTCAGAATCCCAATTTGTTCATGCATGACATCCTACAAGATCCTGTGATTGTGTAATTATTTAAAAAATAGGTATGCTAACAGATTTATAGTCACCATGAATTTAGAGTTTAGAATTATTTATCTGACTTGAATAAATTATTGTTCCTGTAAGGTATTGTGAAGTTCCCGCAATTAGGATCCCACAGGATTTCTTACAGGACCCTTTACATTCTTCAGAATCCCAATTTGTTCATGCATGGCATCCTACAAGATCCTAGTGACTGTGTAATTATTAAAAAAAATTGGTAATACTATGCTAACAGATTTATAGTCACTCTGAATTTAGAGTTTAGAATTATTTATCTGACTTGAATAAATTGGTTACAAATGTTTCACTGTGCATGTTTTTAATGTCCAGCTGACATAACCCAATGCAACCACTTGTGTATTAATTAATGTTGTATTGTTATTAAACAAACAAACAGTTTCAGCCAATAAAAATGCTTATTACAGTCCTTGATGACACTTAAATTGTGAATGGTAAAGGACGCTTTTTTGCACATTTTGTTGGTGACTTAAGAAGGAAGGCACTTATTTTATAACAAGTATATCTTATTCAGGCATGCATGTTCGCACTGTAAAAATGCTTGTGTTCTGTACATTGTACATACATGAAGAGCCTTCATTCATTTCTCCAAAAATGTACAAAAAATAATGGCAAGTGTTCATAGTTTGACCATGACACTAAATAGATGATTGTGCAAATGTAAGTATTACTGTTTGCATTTAGAAAAGAATTGGGTATTGGGTTTAGCATACACATATGGCTTCAATTTCTGCCCTTCATCTGGTAACTTTCAGGAATACTATCATGGGAACTGTGTCCAACTCAAGGTCGTCAACCTAAAGCATTGGGTCACACGACAGCTGTAGTGGGAGACACTCTGTATATCTTCGGAGGAATTTACCGTGGAAATGCCACCAATGCTCTTTATATGCTTAATACAGGTACAATGTACAAATAATCATTAATATTGACCAGTTGAAAATGTAATTGTGTACACATGTACATAACTATCTTAGCTAATATTGTGATTAACTTATTAAGTATGGTTCAAGTATGGTTTTGACATGTTGCATTGCCAAAATATGATTGACATAATTTACAAAGAGTAAATAGCAAGATGTCACCCATCTCAGGGACTACTGTCAGTAGTAGTCTATTCGGTGAACAGATCTAGCTAGCTGCCATTAATTTTCTTCACTTTTCATTCCTTGCATGAAAGTGTTTCAGGCTTTTAAAATATTCAATTATATTAATATTTAAATTACTACATGTAATGGATGCATCGATCTCTACTATTTTGTATTGGTCAAGTTTAAAGCTTATTTTCTCAGAAACCAATAGGAAAATCGGATATTAAAGCCTGACACAATTTGGTAGCCTATGAAGTGCTGATTGATATAGAGCACTTTGTTTTGTTGTGCATGATAATGCAAAAGTGAGTAACCCTGGTGAAAATCTTTGAAGGATCTTTAAGGATCTTCGAGGATCTTCACGAGGATCTTTGTGAGGATCTTGATCAAGATCTTTAAAGATCCTGGACAAGATCTTTAAGGATCCTCCAGGATCTTCAAGGATCTTTCAACTTTCTTGCCAGGATCTTCAAGGATCTTGCCAAGGATCTTGAAGGATCTTGAAGGATCCTGAAGGATCTTGACAAGATCTTGACAAGATCTTTTGCAAGATCCTCAAAGATCTTACCAAGATCCTGAAGGATCTTTAAGGATCTTCAAAGTTCCTGTTAAGATCCTTAAAGAACTTTGATAGACTTTTAGTTCTTGTCAAGATCTTTAAAGACTTTTGTAAGATCTTTAAAGATCTTTTCAAGAACTTAAAAGGTCTTTCAAGATCTTGACAAGTTCTTGCAAAGATCTTGACAAGATCTTTTGCAAGATCCTCAAAGATCTTGCCAAGGTCCTGAAGGATCTTAAAGGATCTTCAAAGTTCCTGTTAAGATCCTTAAAGAGCTTTGATAGATTTTAGTTCTTGTCAAGATCTTTAAAGATCTTTGCAACAACTTAAAAGATCTTCCAAGATCTTCAAAGCTCTTGTTGAGATCTTTAAAGATCTTTTGCAAGATCCTCAAAGATCTCTGCAGGAACTTCAAAGATCACAGAAGATCCTTAAGGATCCTTCAAGATCTTGGCAAGAACTTTAAAGATCCTGGTAAGAATTTTAAAGATCATTAAAAATCTTATCCAGGATCTTTGAGGATCTTGATAATTAAAAGGATTTTGCAACAACACAGTAACAATTTAGCAAAGACCTTGCTAAGATCTTGAAATATTCTCAAAACTATTTGTTAAAAATGTTGTTCTGTTTATCAGATTCACACAAAAGTTTCCCATCACCAGATTTCAGGGTACTGACCCTAACATTAATTGCTTTAACAGAGGATTCCCCCCACACTGCCAAGCCAAAAAATGTCAAGTATTCCACTCTGTTGCGGTGGCATTCAGGAAAACACAAAAACGCGTAGGGAGGGCGAAACAAAGGACCAAATCGACAACGAAGCAAGACTTTTCTGAAAAGCATTGTCAAAAACAAAACATCTGAAGCCCAACTAGCCTCACTTTCATTCGACTCGTCCCGGGCGACGA
>JAHPZR010055864.1:10000-12500 GCA_019787425.1 Platygyra sinensis | reverse complement strand
CCAAATTTCCGTACTCACATTCCATTTTATGCATGGTTAGCTTGATTTGCAGGGGTAAACGGGAAAGGTGTATATAGGGAGGCAAAAAAACGCCCCGTCCTTCTATCCCCGCTTTCTTGCGCCCTTCCCCTCTCCCGCCATTTTACGACTGCTACATGGTACAATTGACCATTTGAACGATAAGGCGGCCTTTTTAATTTCTTTTTTTTTTTCAAATAGCCATGGTATGCTCAGAAGGAAAATAACAATGTGCCCCCTGACCGAGCCTCTGGACATCCCATAATAGCTGCTTGAAACAATGAAATTCAAAATAGACGCCGTATTGGTAGAGGTAGAAATGTCTACTCATGTACTCAGGAGATCTAGCTTACGGGTATTAAACCATTAACATTCAAACTCACCCGGCCCAGTCCTTATAAAGAGAAAACAAATTTGGAAAAAAAACTGCAAACAAATATGAACTTAAGAACTAGCAAAAAGACATCACTCACTGAAACCAGTGATCAGAAAGAACCACGATTGAGCAAAGTGACGGTGTTTTTGAAGACCTTTGAGAGTAAATTAAGACGTGAAACACGTATGACTTCTCTACGCTTACCGTTTTTGAGGCAGAATCTGAAATGTTGTTCCCGCATTCGGTGCAGATAGGATTAGCAAAAGCCAAGTTCACCGAGGCTAGAGCCAGGACAAACATGACTGATGCCACTTGGCTATCGACATGGACGGCTTGCTGAAAAAAAAAAGAAAGATTGCGGAAGTTCAGTTAACTACAGGCCTCTGTTACTTATTTAATAGAAATAACTCCAGAAACTGATTCAATAGAAATAACTCCTAGAAAAGCACTATTGCCATAAAAGTAAATAAAACACTCAATCGTACCCGCTCTCTGTTTAGACTACGAGTAGTCCCTCTTTCTTTTTGTCCGTCGAGCGAGACGCGAAAGAAACCCGCGAGAACTACTCGTAATCTACTCTCTGATTTAATACTTACGTCCAACATGGTTCAGTTACTTTTAATCTTGAACTTTGTTTTCTTCTTCTTCTAGTTTCTCTGTCTTCTTCTTTGTTGCTCTCCTATGATGGAATTGATCTACGTGTGCTGGGTTTCGCCTTTTTATATGCTTGCTGTGCACTGTGCTATGCAAATGCATACCATATACAAACATAGGCACGCAAGGCGTGCAAGAGTTATTTTTTTTGTGAACTGAAAGGTTTCAGAGATAGCAGAATTCTGAATCGATGACATGTAAAATGTTTTACTAAACAAACTACAGTAACCTGACACGTCTCCAAATTACTATAGATATCATCTTATTTTCTAACAGGCAATTTGATTCGTTCTTTGTTACAAACCACACTGTGATTTGTGTGACATGCGCGCATGCATAACTCCCCATCACTCACCGATCTCATAGCCCTTTTAACCCCAAGAGGGGGGAGGGAGGAACAGGGGGGTAAATCTCCCTTCTCCCTTCTTTCTGAGCCAATTTCTCCCTCCTCCCTACTTTTTGAGCCAATTTCTCCCTCCTCCCTAAACGGTTACGTTTCTTTTTCTCCCTCCTCCCTACTTTTTCCCCCTATTTCTCCCTCCTCCCAACTTTTTTTGGGCCATTTCTCCCTCCTCCCTATTCTGTTCCTCCCCCCTCCCAAGAGGAATTTTTGCTCAAAAATACTCAAGCCGTTAAGAGAACTTTTCGCATTTTATACGAGTCGTAAGTTTACCCTTTTTACAAAACAACACTACTTCACCGAAAATAGAAAGAAAGAGAAAAAAAACTTTCTGATACATTGAAAGTCTGATTTTGCACTTTAAGTTGACGCCACGCAGTCTTAAAAAAATATCGAACTGAAATGAATGTCATCAAATAAAGCTATAAACTGCTACTGCAGAGACGTAAAAACAGTTTAGAAATGAAAGCTTCTTTTTTGTTTAATATCCTGGAAACAAAAGCCGACAATTTATAATCTCCCATTGAATTTATTCCCATAGCAAAAATAGAAGTGTCAAGTTACCATTTATAACTAAAAATAGCAAACATTTCGTGCGAACTATTTTAATTCTCCGACACGAAAAACAAAAGTGTCAAGTTACCATTTGTAACTAAAAATAGCAAACATCTCGTGGGAACAGGTGCTGACGATTGGTTAGCTCTAATTGAATTTACTCCCTTGTGAAAAACAAAAGTGTCAAATTACTGTTTGTAACTAAAAAATAAAAATATCTGTCTATATTTGCATGCAACAGGAACAAAACAATCGTTACCTGTACCTAAACGTAAAACGTTCGAACTCTTTCGAATCAAAATAGTCTTGTCTCCCCTAAAACATTTCCTAAGAACTAGAAGCAACGATGCGTGACGTCTCATTGAATTTACTCCTTGTGAAAAACAAAAATATCAAGTTACCTTTGTAATTAAAAATAACATCTCGTTCATTTGCATACAACTAGCTCACGCACTGTTTGAAACCTCAAGGCTCATCTCGTCCATAACTAAAATCCT
>JAHPZR010055864.1:0-5000 GCA_019787425.1 Platygyra sinensis | reverse complement strand
CTCAGTTAATTTTTGTATACTTTTGTCTGTTTTTTTTTTTCCCACAAACTGCATCTAGACATCCATCTAACCAGCCAAATTCTACAAACAAATGTATGGAAAGTTAAATTATTAACTGAGCATCTTCTAGTTATGCTATATCCTCCAAAATTGTTTGGTGAATACAATCTTCTACCTAGTATTTTAACATTGAAATTCATAACTTGTGCAAAATTCTATTTTGGAAAAAGTTATTTGTGGTCAGATTCCCACCCGTCAAGATGGTGTCGAAAACCGTGATAAGGCCTATTCAGTTTCCCGTATGGAGCCTCTGTGGAGGAGATAGTACAAGGCCCCAATTTATCTGGTCATGGGTATTAGAGAAAATGCCTATAAGACCCCTCTGAGGCAACTTTATCAAGTGTTAACACACAAGGCTCCATTTATCTGGTCATGGGTATTAGAGAAAATCCTATCAGACCCCTCTGAGGCAACTTTATCAAGTGTTAACACACAAGGCCCCATTTATCTGGTCATGGGTATTAGAGAAAAATCCTATCAGACTCCTCTGAGGCAACTTTATCAAGTGTTTAGCTGAAATGAAGTTGTCTCAGCAGGATTACTAAAGCCTTTTTCATATTATATTGTATCTGCTTGGACATAACTTAAACAGTGGATGGGGTTGGATCATTTTATTGAGAGAATTACATTTTTTAATGGTTAATACACATTGAATTCCTGGTGCTAGACCTCAGGAAATTTATCTTTAGTTTACATTTTTCTGTTGAATATAGTTTAGGAGTGCTATAAAACAAATGAGGGAAGGACAGGTCATAAAAGCATTTACTCCAGTTGGTAAATAATATTAATGAGAGACTTATTTGATCTTTTTAAACCTTAGGTAAACAGCATCTTCCACTACCTTTGAAAGACCATTCAAGCAGGTCCCGTTTCTGGCAATACAATTATCATGGAAAACCATCTATTTATAGTCATTATACTGTCAATTAAACATTTAAAAACCTATCTTGTGTGGTTTTTGGGGGTATTTGCCAAATATGTTTGCTTGTCACTTGCATGATGCATTCTCTTGAAGCTAATAATAAACTCATCAATGGAAAAAGTAAATGGGAGCCCAGGATGGAAGGAGCTGGGAGAAATCATGCTTGGGGTTTATTTTTACAAGTGCAGCCTCTGTGATACTCTTCCCTAGTATATTTCTTTGTAGGTTTGGGGGCCATTTTGTAAACTACCAGGTAACCGGTAATAATGTATTTCACCCTCGCTAAATAAATAAAGTGTTTGTTTATTTGTTTGTAAGTTTAAACTTAATGCAAAATAATTGTTAAAGCTATCTTTATTTACATAGGATTTATGATGAAAATTAAAAGCATAAAGTATAATAAAATAATTGATTATCATTTCAAACTTGAGGCAGTAAAGCTATTACAGTTTCTCAAGACAGATACCCTTAGAAAACTCCAGCCAATGACTTAGCATAGGTATTAGGAAGTGTCCCTGTTCATATTTTCTTTCCTCTTGAATTAATTTGCTAGCTGCTTGGAACCAAATTCTGTATTTTTTTAGTTCATATCACATCCTGCACAGTTTTCTTTAACAGTCTATACAGGTTTATTTTAAGTGAACTCACTGTAAGAAATGATAAAAAATTATAAACCCAAAGCACCAGTTTAGGATACTTTCCTTGCGCTGTATGCGGACGCCCGAGGAATCAGATCCTGCTGCGATCTCCTATTAAACGAACATTTTGAAATGAAATGAAGCACATTTCTGCCAACAGGTCTCATTCATGATATTCCGAATATTAACTGATTCATCTAGGTCTCCTGTACAGCGATGTTATATCAGTTTAGCAGCTTAAATATCCACACAACGTCTGCTCGGTAGCTTGCGTCAGCTGGCTCGCCTCGCAGAAGAAAATGTTGTTATCTTCGACGGTTTTGCCGATAATTTAGCGACGAAAAATAACTTCTTGGTACATTATTTACTTTCAAACCCAGCATATGACTTGATAGTTCAAATGTCTTTGTAGGGGAGCAGTTCCCGCCAAATATTCCGAGGTTTTCGAGTGTAATTTGATCAGCAGGTCCTCCATAGGCCCGCGCTATCGTTCACAAAATAATGGGTTTAAACCCACTGATCATTTTTATGCATATGTTTAATGAGTCGTTTTCATCACCAATCAAACGTTTTAAACCATATCAAGGTCATATTCTTGTGTTCGTGTAGTTCATTGTTTTGTTCTCCAGATATCGGCCAAGAAAAGGGCACAAAGCTTAACTTTTCAATCGCGGTTTCAATTGAGCGCTCTCGAAATTGTGCTCGTTTTTGCGCCTTCCGACATCTACTTTTTGAAAACCAAAGTATTTTTGATCACAATATTAACAGGTCATTTTATTCCTGCAGTCTGTTGATCGCTTCCTTTCAAATTCTCTGAGCAATCATCGGATGAAAAACTTTTTCTGGTGTCATATTTTGGCGGCCATTGAAACCTCTCGGACCGGTTCACTTGTGACGTCATAATGGCAAAGATCATTCGGCCGCGCAATCGCATTCCCGCACAAACAAAGTTGACCCCTCCCTCCTGATGCCGCTTGACATTTTTATGACCTATATGACGTAACCACTGTAAACAGGTTCACTATTTCACTGGAAGTAAGCCTGTTTTTCAGCCCAAGCACAAATTCTCGTTTGCTCGTTTGCTTGGAAGTCTCAGTAATGACTGAGAAGACGTTAAATGCAAGTCAAATATAGTTTGGGTTTATGTTTTTGAAAGCATTCTAACACATTGTTAAATTAAAATAATTAGCATTTCACATATCTCTCTCACTTCCCGCTCTCTTAGAACTCCTGCTTCCCGCCCTTTCCTCTGCTGCCTCCTGCCCCCCGCCCCCTAATCTCCCGGGCTCCCACCCCCTGTCTCCCCCCACAGATGCCAATGTTAGAGATACTCCCCAAACTCAGCAAAGCAAAAGTCTTTACCACCCTTGATGGAAAAGATGGCTTTTACCAGATTGGATTAGATGAAGAGAGCAGTAAGAAAACAACTTTGTGGACTCCATTTGGCAGATACAGATATTTAAGAATGCCATTTGGTGTTAGTGTGGCTCCTGAGGAATTCAAGTGTAAGCTGCACAAGAAACTTACTGGATTAGGAGGTGTGGAAATTCTTTGAGAATGATCTACTAGTGGTCAGATATGGAGATACCCAGGAAGAAGCAGATGCCAACCACAATGAAAACCTCAGAAAAGTCCTAGACAGAGCTAGAGAAGTCAACCTCAAGCTGAACAGCAAGAAGATGAATTTGAAGAAACCCGAAGTTAAGTTCATGGGCCATGTTGTCAGCAAAGATGGTCTCAAGCCAGATCCAGACAAAGTCAAAGCAGCGGAAAACATGCCCAAGCCAACATGTAAGAAAGAGACTCTAAGAGCGCTTTCCATTTGTCTGAACTGACCGGCCCGGGAGAACTGGTTCTGCCAGGTCCAAATGGAAAGGCAGTGGCCAGTCTACGAGATAACACGCGTGACATAACGTGTTTGCGTGGGCAATTGCGTGTCTTGCGAAATGTTAACAAACAAACATGGCGGATGTGCTGTCTTTCCTGATTGTTTGCGAGTTTTTTTGGTGCGGTGAAGAGGAAGTGGCGATGGAAAATGAAATTGAAGAGGACGTCGTATTTTTCTCTGCCATAAGATTGTTTATGAGGAGAGAAATTTCCCGAATTCGTGGTTACTTTGAGGTGACTGTTCCCGTGTATGAATTAGATGTTTTTCGCTCGCACTTTCGTATGACGAGAACGACGTTTGAGTTGCTCGCCCAAATGATTATTCCCAGCGAGCATAGTCCCAATGGTAATGCATTCGGACGGCCAGTTGTCGAGCCTGATAAACAGATCGCAATGGCACTTTGGATGGTGGCAAACCAGGAAACCCATCGGCAGATATCCGATCGCTTTGATGTTTCATTATCAAGTGTATCAAGATGCTTTCGCCGGGTTTGCAGGGCACTCGTTGATCTTTTACGTGATCTTGTGAGGTGGCCAAACGGTAGGTAGTTGTATTTTCTGTTTATTTTTTTTATTACACAAAACAAATGTTTGTCCTTGTGTAAGGCACTTATACGCAATTGTCACCTTTTGCATTTGTAGCTCGACGAATGGTAGAGATACACGATGGCTTTGAGGAAATCAATGGGTTTCCAAGAGTGATTGGTGCAGTTGATGGCTGCCACATTCGCATACGAACCCCATCGTCACATCCAGATGCTTATCTCAATCGGCTCAGATATCATTCCATAATTTTACAGGTATTTTGTTTTTCAAATTTTTACCAACTCGCGTGTCGTTTGAGTTCGGGGATGTATCACTTCAACTTTGGTACAGGACATTTATTGTTATAGGTTTTCCTCACGGGGGCAACAAATACGTGCATATAATTTGTAAGCTGATTTTGTACCTTCCTTGCAATACCTACAAGTTCTTACATGTAAGGTGTTTTCAGAACATATTTAATCAGGGTCATTTTGATGTTAACACACTTTTCAATTTTTTTTTACATTTTCCTAAATAAAATAAAATGGGTACCCCTTCCAAATAAACTTTGTCCTGTATTCATCAAGTACCTTCCCTTGAGTTACCAAAACACAGTTTGCAATAGATTTTTAACCATACAAAGTCCAAACTTTTTATTGGAGGACAACAAAATACATGAACAAATGTACATGTTAGTGCAAAAATCTTCAGTCGAGCATGAAGTGATATAACTGATTACTGTAAACAAACTTGTGTAAGGGCATGTATAGTGGGACCCTGTGTAAATAAAAGTCTTCTTCTGGAAGATCATCACGAATATTTGTGACTTCATGTCTCCCAGAAAATTTTCCAAGTTTCCTGATTCCTGGCAAAAATTTGTTTTTCACTTAAAACAGACCTTCTTAGAGTTGACACACCCCGTAGGTATATTGATGCTCAATAACCCTTTGTGATAAATAATAGAACCT
>JAHPZR010055863.1:60000-63755 GCA_019787425.1 Platygyra sinensis | reverse complement strand
TATACCTCCACACCAAAAACTTATCCTTCCCTTGATCTCTATATATACTTTACATGTAGCTGTCACTTCAAAGTTCCCCATGGCCTGCAGATACCATTTACAATTGCCATGACGACGTTCTGCACGTCTCAAATCATTCTCCGTCCACTTCGAGCACAACTCGTTTCCACATCCTTTTTCTGGCCTTGCTCTGAACTCGATCGCTTCCTTAGAATTACCGTTAACGTACACTCCGTCGAGTTTCATGCGCCACACCAGAGAGTATTTTCCCGGCAGGACACCGAGAAAAAATTCATTGATTTGTAGCCAGCACACAGTATTGAGTTGAATCACTTCTCCGAATTCGCTTTCCTTGTCTTTCACCTTTTCCAGATAATCGCCGTTGAGCCAAACTACTTGAAAAGCAGTAGCAGCCTTTTCGCTTCTCGCCAGATCAAAGTAAAGCATTTTGTATTCTATCTGAGAACTTTTGGAATTGGAAATGGCCTGTCTTCCGAACCGTTTTATGACAAGAGTTTTCCAAATGATGTTCTTCTGGGATACTTCGTTCCAGAATTTGCAAGTCTTCCCCAAATTTATCAGATCTTCGCCATCTAGAAAGCAGGCAATACGCTCTGCAGCGAGATCTGGAAGGTTTGCTCCATCAAAAGAAACATCTTGACACTCACTTGGATACTTTTGTAGATCGCGAATTAACTGAAATCCTTTCCTCAAAAACGCCATCATTGCTTTGCGGTGTCTGCGCAAAGGCCGGAGCACTGTGACCGCTACGTACTTCATGGGTGAATGCAATAGAGTCGGCTACTTAAGACAAATGGGAATGAAGCAATTGAATGTACATCAAGTCAGGTTCCTTATTACGATTAATTTGTAAACTGGAAAAAGACAAATAAAATGGGATGATACACTCATTTTTAAGTGCTTCTGAGAACTGCACTGCGCTGCAGGTTAATCACCATGTTTTCTTTTAATGCACATGTAACACATTAAAATACATAAATTACTGGGTTGAAGTGGTTATACATGTACATGTAATGTTGTATGTACATGTTATTCTAGGATGAGGCAGTTGTTGACAAAGAACTCCCTTGTGTAACTTATTCATTGTTTATTTAGTTGTTGTTCTTCACTTGGGTAAAAGCAAGTACAAGATGGTACAAGATGCAACCACTGGATCACATCAGGTAATTCTATTTCTCTACAAGTGAATGTCAGCTTTTGCTGTCGTTGCATTCATACACTGTAAGTAAGTTGTAACTGGTATTGTTGTTCAATGTGCTACAGAGACTACTTTGGAGAAAAGATTGGGATCTATTTTGCTTGGTTGGGTAAGTGTCTATACATTATGTATATAACCACATACTGGTTGCTGGAAACATTATGATACAGTATGTATTTCAGAAAGAACGGTAGAAAGTACCATGTCAATTGTAAGTTACCGTTAGGTAGAATTCTGAAAGTACCTAGTATTTGACCTTGTTCACCACGAGCCTCTGATAGCTCGGTGGTTATAAGAGTGCCCAATTGATATCCTGGAAGGTCATGGGTTTAACTCTGTTGGGTGTTCAGAAATTTTTTTTTTTTTAGTATTTCAACTTGAGAATTCCTCTCTGTTACTTACACTTTATCTAAGTCACAATCCAGTTATCAATTGAACTGCCCCTTTAACTTTTAGATTTAGCGGGCAAAAGGGGCTGCTACTACATGTATTCATGGGTAATTGATACTTTTGGATGGTTAGAAAATTTGTGTTAGTTAAGTGTTACCGTATTTCCTCGAATAATAGCCGTCCCTCGATTAATCGCCTTCCTCGCATTATCGCCCCTCTTTGACCGAAATATTTAAAACAATCGCCTCCCTCGAATAATCGCCCCCCACTCCCCTCACTATTTTCTCTTTCTCTTATTATTGGGTAACAAACAAGCTTTCATTTAATTGTTCACAACTGAATGGTTACAAAAGCACCGATTTTTTAACAGTTTTTGTGCCTAGTGCTCGTAGAGCTCAAGGCACCATGTTATCATGAAGGCCTGTTCAAACGGTCATGATAGTTGATGATAGTCGCTGATAGTTTCAACTATCATCGACTATCATTGACTATCATGTTTGCGATCAAACGGTCCATGATAGTTCATGATAGTTTGTCGAAATCGCGCAATGTGCTAGCGTCGCTAGCTGGTACCCGGTAGTCATTGCAAAAAATATTCCGCAACCATGGTCGCGCCTCGTACTCATGATCAGCTATTTAATAGGTTCCATATCAAACTACCACTCCACTTCTCATTGCCTGTTTTTTTAGATTTTTTCGCCTTTCTCATTTTCTCGCTTTCGGCGTCACTGTCGTCCAAATATTCGTCCAAATTATTGCTTTGTTGTTCTTCACAGGACGATAGCAATGCGGTAGCCATGTTGCATTGAGCCCGCCTTGGTTACCCCTGCTGACTGAAAAACTATCGTGCACTATCATCTGGTCGGTCAAACGGAAAAAACTATCAATTGAACTATCATGTCGAATTTGAACATGTTCAAACTGCATGATAGTTGGTGATAGTTGATGATAGTGAATGATAGTTCGTGTTCAAACGTGCGTGATAGTTGAAACTATCATCAACTATCATCAGCTATCGTGAACGTTTGAACGGGCCTTTAAGTTAGCTTCAAACATCGGCAAAAGTATAATTATATACGTACATGTAAAATCTATTCTTTAACATTCCAGCTTCTTCGTGTTAAAATTTCAGCGAAATCGAACAAAAACCGGCACTAATTAGAATTTTTTGTTACCCATCTGTCGACACTTGTGAGGAACCGAAAAACTTTGAATATTACACAACCCGACATTTTGGTCAACAAAATCCAGAATTATCACCTAGAAGCTGAAAGTTGAATGGGAACATCTTTTTCGAACTATTCTTGAGTGATTTTAGATGAAAAAATGATCTCGGCGGGCTACGAAAGACTTGAAAATGAAAACAGAAACAAGCTTATCTGATAAGCCGATAATTATTCAAAACTCCACCAAATAAACATTCCTCTACGATGAGAAAGACGTGATTATAAATTGTTACAGTTGATACTTATTTTACAATAAAGTTTCATATCACTAGGAACATGTAGTCAAAGACTGCCTATTTTTTCTATGGTTATGTTCGTGTATTTCTCTTTTTGCTTCATTGCTTGATATAATGAAACAAAATATACAGGGCGCAACCTCCTGTGAGAAATACATGTACTTGAAATAATCGCTTCCCTCGAATAATTGCCTTCCCTCCAATAATCGCCCCCTTTTGGTGTGAAAATAGAAATAATCGCCTCCGGCTATTATTCGAGGAAATACGGTACTTACAGCTCTTCCAGACAAAGCAGATATGCAACAGGAAGTCAAAAGTTCCATTCATGTAATGTTACTAACTACACACGTAACCAAAGCAGACTGTATATACAGAAAAATGCCCCAAATGTTGATACTATAATGACATGATGGCAAATTACATGTAAGTATTAATACTGTTTGGTGCAATGTGATAAACATAGTACTGCAATTAAGTTCCACATTCTCGTTTGGCAGGTTTCTACACTGCAATGTTGCTACCAGCAGCTATAATGGGCCTTGTTTGTGTGATTTATGGTGCAGCCAAGTTGAGCTCTTACATTCCTGTGTAAGTATTGCAGGTAGACTTCAATGATCTCTTTGATGTGGTGAGAAAGTTGTAATAGTGAAGAAGTTCCTATTGATGTAAATCAGCATGGATTTT
>JAHPZR010055863.1:45000-55000 GCA_019787425.1 Platygyra sinensis | reverse complement strand
ACTTTCATTAGTTCTCTCTCTATATTAGGAGAGACATCTGTGATGAGTCAAAGAATTTTCCTATGTGTCCTCGCTGTGATAGAGGCTGCCCATACTGGCCTCTGTATGATACCTGTATTTACTCCAAGGTAGGTTACATTAAGTTTTATTCAGTGCAGACTTCAAGGAAATGTTGAAAAGATGATGTGATAACATTTCGGGCACATTTGAACATAGCTATCGAACATTTAATAAGATAAGCAAAAAGTAATTTTGGCCACGTTGGAGGGCATACTCTTGCCCTCCAACGTGGCCAAAATTACTTTTTGCTTATCTTATTAAATGTTCGATAGCTATGTTCAAATGTGCCCCTAAATGTTATCACATCATCTTTTCAACATTTTCCTTGTAAGTTAGCACTGAAGCATATTTATTTATTAAACACCTACCATGAAAAAGATGAAACTTATACCACACACAAATCTTGGCACTTTCTTGCCAATCGAGATGAACGGCTCCTCCACTCTAGTGATGGGATTCAAGCGAGTTTCTAATGCCAAAGCCTCGTATTCAGGACGAGGTTGCTCCTGAAGGTAATACAGAATGATGCTTTTTACCTATTAGACAATAGATTATAATTAAAGCCATTTTAAAAAAGTTCAATACACATTAAGCTTTGAAACCTGTAAACGACTTGTATTTTCATTTTCACTGCATTTTAGAAAGAGATCACACCTATTCACACGTCTGGGATATAACTGATATTTGTAGCCCCACCAACGACTGCAAAAACACGTGTATTGTACCCCCACCAAGGATACTGTGTGGTACTGCGTGGTATTATGTGTAATAAAATCCTACCTCCTCGTCCTCGTATCCAAGCAGGTCCCATTCATAAGCAATCTCTGCCTGAAGTCTCTTCCAAAACTCAAGGAACATGGTGGCTAAGCACAGAGAGTACACGCAGATAGTTTCAGATTTTCCCTTGTTTCAAGCAAAGACCTAGCACTTATAAACCTCTTATTCCCTTAAGGGTGTGGCCTTACAACTCAGGAGACCATGTAAATTAGAAATATTTTGGGGAGTTCAACTTCTTAGGATCTATCAACATGGCTTAGGCTTAATCAGATACATGTACTGGACCTCCCGGGATCCATCATAATTCCACATTTCTGTACTTAAGAGTTGGTTTTGTGGATCTCTACAAGTAACCCAGCAAGCCATTTCCCTTATTTAGATAGATAGATAGATAGATAGATAGTTTATTAAATACAACTTTGCAACCCAAAGGTTGAATTACATTATATTTACAATAATCTTCACGCCTTTTTTCCACCTGTTAACGAAGGTCCCACCCTTGGCTTTGTCCCTTCATGCCACCCCTCCCCTCTACTTCTCTGTGAAAAAACAATGAACACCATAATCAAGGGTCTGCAGTCCATCCCGTCACTCAGCAAAACAAGCACCTAGTCAGCTGATTTAACCCTACTTGCTATCAGCTATTTACCGTAACCAAATACACAATTAGCCAATCAGAAGCTGTGTCTACTACCCTGATATCTTGCAGTATCAAGTCACTGACCAGATATCGCCACCACATCATGGTCACTGTGTCAAGTTTGGTTACAGTAAATACCTAATGGGATCTTTTTGGTAAGTTTTGTTGCCATAACAGGCTCGTTTGGTTCCCCCTAGATGCACACAATAGCTGAACCAAACTCGTATAACATGCTGCTGAAGGGTGCCAAAATCAACACAAGTGAGTACAAAAAATGGATGACCATTTTATGATATCTGTCTGCCCAGTGGGGGTTAGGTAAAAGAACTTACCCCAAACTGACATAAAGATGGCAAAAACAACAGTGAATTCATTATCAAAGACGTAAGCCACCTACATAAAGAGAAAAAAAGCGTCAACCACATTTCTTAAGATAATGCTAGTTCCAAGCACATACATGTACCAACTGTATATTCCTACAACATAAACATATAGTAGCATGTATGGGTTATTGACCAAGTGTGAGGTCAAGATGGCTGGATATCGGCCAAGTTCTTTTTTTGGGTGTTTATGGACCGAGACGAAGTCGAGGTCCATAAACTCGCAAAAAAAAGACCGAGGCCAATATCCAGCCATCTTGACCGAACAAACTTGGTCAATAAAGGATTTATTACATGGCTTTTGGTGAAATTTTGCTTTCAGGATGCAGCGGGTAGTCCCAAGCGGGCAAGATGGCTTCATCTTGCCCGCTCCGGTAGCCAATCACAGCGCGCGATTTGGTTCATCTTGCCCGCTCACGGAGCTAGCCATATAATAATATAGTCTATTGCCTGGATAAGAAGAACAAATAGGGCAGACCAGTTTGCTGGGTTTCTCACCTGCATGTAAATGATGTACTTTGTACATTGTCAGCCTCGAAGTTCCTATTATAGTGATCAAATTCATCTGGTGATATGTCGAGACAAAGAGAACAATAACAACAATAACCACCTGTATGTTTGTACTCATATTTCCATTATAAGTTACTAGGAAGAATTTAATTAGGGTACTGGCTGCCTGGAATAATCATAAGGAGTAGGGAAGCCAGACAGTCAAACCAAATCATCTGAATGATTGTCTTGTACAGTGTAATCAACACTTTGTATATATTTATACTACAAATCGTTTGCAAAGGAGGTACACCTTTGAATTAGCGCCCCGGTTAATATTTAACTTCACCTGTCTTAACATAAGTAGACAAATTGTCGCATAACCAATTAAATTCTATAGAAATTAGGCAACTTTAGGACCGACATTTTTATCTCACTTTCTGCTTCAGTTAGCGCTTGTTCTCATCGCAGTGTTTGGTGTGGTGGTATATCGTGCTGCAGTGTATGCTGTGTTAGCTGCGCAACATAACTATAACATGGGAGCTGTCAGCATCGCAACCTCTGGTACAGCCGCTCTCATCAACCTTATTATCATCATGCTTCTTAACAAGGTACTTGAATTTCCTTGTGTCTGCCCTTTTGTAGTCAAATGATAAGTTAATATTTGTTTCATGCATATTTTCTGTGGATATATAAGCAATAGTCTCCATTTGGCGCGAAAATATGCTAGGATATTTGCGGCGGACATTATCTGTTCGGAGAAGCGAACAGTTTTCCGAGAGCGTAGCTCGAGGAAAACTGTGAGCTTCGAGGAACAGATAATGTTCAAGGACAAATATCCGAGCATATTTTCGCCCCAAATGGAGACGATCGTGTTTATTATCCGTCAAATCTTTTACGCAAAGCACACAGTTTTGAAAATTGGGGTATATACAATTATTCCATGAGCGTGCGTTGGATATGAGATGATAGATAGCCAACGAGGCGCGTAGCGCCGAGTTGGCTATAATCATCTCATATCCAACAAGCGCGAGTTGAATAATTGTGTTATTAAAAACGCCCCCAAAATATAGAAAACTAGACTACAATAAAAACAGAAAGGCCCAAAAAATCACGCATACGCTCGCCATTTTTGTAGATCATGGTATAATGGCTCATATACCATGATGGCTTAGCCAATAAAAACTCTCGAATTGCATTATCCAATGATCCAGTTTTTGATAATCTCCCAGTTTTAGCTGGAGGATATTCGGTCACGTGACGTGTTTAGACTAATCGCGCGCGATTGAAAAGATTTGATGGATTATAAACCATATCGGCTTACAGCAGTGAACAACAAATATAGTTTGTAACGTTTCGCAAAGACCTTTGCTGCACAGGTCGAGACAGACGATGCTCAGATTCATTGGAAAATGCTGATGAAAAGCTCAATGACAAAACAAGTGACAACAATTATGTTGATGGCTACCCTTAATTAAGACAATCATAACAGCTGAATATGAATTTCGATGACAGCTATGGCTTTGATTAGTTATCATTTTTTCTTTTGGATACATGCGCACACATTCCAGTTTTTGCATATTATAAAATCGTTTCTTGTAATATTGAGAAATCTCAAATAAAGAACTTCTTTGGCATAATTTGTTAATTGCAGGTTTACGAGAAATTAGCGGAGATACTGACAAGATGGGGTACGGACATTTTTTTTTGTCAATTAGTAGTAAGCGTTTAATGGTTGACTGAACCAAATTAATTTCCTTGTCTCAATCCCCGCCCATACAATGCTGGAGAAATTTAAAACACATCTCCCTCACAGTAACTCCTTCCATGCAAGAATGTAAAGTTGACAAACAAACTACTACAGCATCCTGGAAAATGTTGCCCAGAGGTAACCTGCATTATCATACCATCCGGATGCAGGAGGGGGGGGGGGGGGGGAGGGGGGGTTTAGAGGGACTATGTTGGTAGCCTTCTTAACGAGGAAGACGAACAAATATGGGGTTAACGCAGCGTGTCCTGTAGAAGACCAGTTTTACTCTCCAGCTTTCTCTAGCCAGTCAAAAGTTACACTTCACAGGTTTCACTATATTCACTTTAACAGCTTCATGTACTTACGGCACAATTACTTCAATGAAGTTGTTAAAGATCTGTTTTCCGACCATAATGACTGCCAGCTGCACCAAGAGCGCGAATAAACAGCCTGCCGGATTACACTAAAAGAAGCGAACAGAAACACAACATAACATAACACCATACTCTACATATGGTGTAATAATTCAACTAAGAGTGCCAGCCACTGGTACGTATAGCAACGGTTTAGCGCTACCTAAGGAACGTCACAAGTCCACATTAACATTCTTATGAGTCAACATTTAAAACTTCGAATCCATATTTGCTTACCTCCTCCTGGCGGTATTTCCCAAAAATCCTGTTAAATTTGGCTGGTCTGCCAGGACTAAACAGAGTAATCCTCATTAGTTGTACGGCTTTGTATTACAGAAACTGAACTGTATATGGGACGAGCTTTTGTAACATTGAGCTCTGATCTAGCAGTAGCTACTAGAATTTCATTGTAAATCAAGACAATTGTTGATTTGTCCTTACATTATTCTTCATTACGTGGGAACCCTTCTTATTAATATTGAAGAAATTCCATACTGGTCAGTACTTGAACAAAAGGGTACAATGTGCGAAAGGAAGAAATGCGTGTAGTTGTTATGGGACTTTGCTTGATGAACAGTTTTCCCTTCTCATACCCCCATATTCCCAAATGTCAATTCAGGAAAATAATACGTGAAACAGATTTGAACCTTCCTAACCTCCTTACAAGCAATGTAATTCATCGTTAAATAGACTATGTAAACTAATTCTGAAAAGCCAAGTTGGGAGGAATTAAAAGATATATTGTATTGTATGAACAAATAGTCAATCAATATTTTTGGTTAAAGTTCCTGCACTGTCATATTAATTTAAGGCCAGTTTTATGGCCAGTTTAGTGCTGGGTATTTCAGTATATGGAATCTTTCCCTCTTCTTCAATCTTCATCTCACGATATTCACTTACTTGAGTTTGAAAAACGCGATGTAAAAAAGTGACGAGTAAAAGTTCATAAACTGGAAGAGATACATCTTGAACGAGAAAATGTCTTCCAGCTCGGTCTGTGTGCGAGGCATCTCTGAAAAGACAAAAAAATAGTAGCTATTCAAAAAACAACAAAAACAGAACAAGAAAAACCAGGATCGTATCAACGACGCTGTGGAGTCGATTTACTTTACATCAGGAAGCCAGTGTAAGTGAGATACATTACAGTGTATTGACATAGTTAAGGTGCCGTTCATCCTACATCAGTGAAATCTGAAAACGCACCAATAACCCGCCATTTTGAATTCATGTTTGAGGAAAGCTCGGGCAGGGAAGTCACATGATGACGACGGCAACGAGATCGTCACCTAACAAAAGGCTTAATGAGCAAAACAATAGATGTGCATGTGTGTTGTATATCTCTGTACATTTCTTCGCGTCCTCTGCAAAATGACAAAGTGAAATGACCAAGTTCTGCGTCGTCTACGGAACGTGGACGGTGACTGCTAAGTTTTGGTATTTCCATTTGGAATTGAACAATGTCATGGCGTATTTAGCCTAAGCACGTTTTTAGAGCTATTGGCGTACCGAACAGATCTACACAATCGCGAATTTCGCTGTTAAAATATTTATAGTACACTCAACAACATTACTCAATTTTGATTGGTCGAGAGCAGTACAATTAATCCCAACTTGTACTCCGTAGGAGTACCTATTAAGTTTCCATGGAAATGACGCGTAATTTTGTTGAATGTACTATAAATAAAAAATCACACAACCTTCTCGTACAATTCGTGATTAATAGGTACTCGTGATTTTGAAAATTCTCAAATTGCACTCGCCTTAAGGCTCGTGCAATTTTGGAAACTTTCAAAATCATTCGTACCTATTTATCACGAATTGTACTAAAGGTCGTGCGATTTCCTATACAAATTCGTTTTCCACAAGGGGTCGTCCTCGGCGGCGGCATCGTCATCGCTGAAGCTTCCTGTTATCGTGACGTCGTCGTTTTGGAAAATCTCCGTTTTCAACATGTTTTGCGTCCCGGCAAGAAAACGAAAAGCCGGCAATTTCAAATTCTTCCGGTCTGAGGAGTGTTTTCAAAAAGCTCCCTTTTCGTGACAGATTAGCGTGGACGGAAGTTCAAACGGTACACATGAAGCTGTGTTTTAAATTTCTCCAGCATTGTATGGGCGGGGATTGAGACAAGGAAATTAATTTGGTTCAGTCAACCATTAAACGCTTACTACTAATTGACAAAAAAAAAAAAAATGTCCGTACCCCATCTTGTCAGTATCTCCGCTAATTTCTCGTAAACCTGCAATTAACAAATTATGCGAAAGAAGTTCTTTATTTGAGATTTCTCAATATTACAAGAAACGATTTTATAATATGCAAAAACTGGAATGTGTGCGCATGTATCCAAAGGAAAAAATGATAACTAATCAAAGCCATAGCTGTCATCAAAATTCATATTCAGCTGTTATCATTGTCTTAATTAAGGGTATCCATCAACATAATTGTTGTCACTTGTTTTATCATTGAGCTTTCCATCAGCATTTTCCAATGAATCTGAACATCGTCTGTCTCGACCTGTGCAGCAAAGGTCTTTGCGAAACGTTACAAACTATATTTGTTGTTCACTGCTGTAAGCGGATATGGTTTATAATCCATCAAATCTTTTCGCTCGCGCGCGATTAGTCTAAACACGCCACCTGACCGAATATCCTCCAGCTAAAACTGGGAGATTACTAAAAACTGGATCATTGGATAATGCAGTTCGAGAGTTTTCATTGGCTAAGCCATCATGGTATATGAGCCATTATACCATGATCTACAAAAATGACGAGCGTATGCGTGATTTTTGCAATTGGGCCTTTTTGTTTTTATTCTAGTCTAGTTTTCTATATTTTGGGGGCGTTTTTAATAAAGCAATTATTCAACTCGCGCTTGTTGGATAAGAGATGATTATAGCCAACTCAGCGCTACGCGCCTCGTTGGCTATCTATCATCTCATATCCAACGCACGCTCATGGAATAATTGTATATACCCCAATTTTCAAAACTGTGTGCTTTGCGTAAAAGATTTGACGATAATAAACACGATCGTCTCCATTTGGGACGAAAATATGCTCGGATATTTGTCCTTGAACATTATCTGTTCCTCGAAGCTCACAGTTTTCCTCGAGCTACGCTCTCGGAAAACTGTTCGCTTCTCCGAACAGATAATGTCCGCCGCAAATATCCTAGCACATTTTCGCGCCAAATGGAGACTATTGCTTATATATCCACAGAAAATATTCATGAAACAAATATTAACTTATCATTTGACTACAAAAGGGCAGACACAAGGAAATTCAAGTACCTTGTTAAGAAGCATGATGATAATAAGGTTGATGAGAGCGGCTGTACCAGAGGTTGCGATGCTGACAGCTCCCATGTTATAGTTATGTTGCGCAGCTAACACAGCATACACTGCAGCACGATACACCACCACACCAAACACTGCGATGAGAACAAGCGCTAACTGAAGCAGAAAGTGAGATAAAAATGTCGGTCCTAAAATTGCCTAATTTCTATAGAATTTAATCGGTTATGCGGCAATTTATCTACTCAAGTTAAGACAGGTGAAGTTAAATATTAACCGGGGCGCTAATACAAAGGTGTACCTCCTTTGCAAACGATTTGTAGTATAAATATATACAAAGTGTTGATCACACTGTACAAGACAATCATTCAGATGATTTGGTTTGACTGTCTGGCTTCCCTACTCCTTATGATTATTCCAGGCAGCCAGTACCCTAATTAAATTCTTCCTTGTAACTTATAATGGAAATATGAGTACAAACATACAGGTGGTTATTGTTGTTATTGTTCTCTTTGTCTGACATATCACCAGATGAATTTGATCACTATAATAGGAACTTCGAGGCTGACAATGTACAAAGTACATCATTTACATGCAGGTGAGAAACCCAGCAAACTGGTCTGCCCTATTTGTTCTTCTTCTTGATTGGCTTCCTCATGTAAGTTAGCACTGAAGCATATTTATTTATTAAACACCTACCATGAAAACGATGAAACTTATACCACACACAAATCTTGGCACTTTCTTGCCAATCGAGATGAACGGCTCCTCCACTCTATTGATGGGATTCAAGCGAGTTTTTAATGCCAAAGCCTCGTATTCAGGACGAGGTTGCTCCTGAAGGTAATACAGAATGATGCTTTTTACTTATTAGACAATAGATTATAATTAAAGCCATTTTAAAAAACCTCACTACACATTAAGCTTTGAAACCTGTAAACGACTTGTATTTTCATTTTCACTGCATTTTCGAAAGAGATCACACCTTTTCACACGTCTGGGATGTCACTGGTATTTGTAGCCCCACCAAGGACTGCAAAAACACGTGTATTGTACCCCCACCAAGGATACTGTGTGGTACTGCGTGGTATTATGTGTAATAAAATCCTACCTCCTCGTCCTCATATCCAAGCAAGTCCCATTCATAAGCAATCTCTGCCTGACGTCTCTTCCAAAACTCAAGGAACATGGTGGCTAAGCACAGAGAGTACACACAGATAGTTTCAGATTTTCCCTTGTTTCAAGCAAAGACCTAGCACTTATAAACCTCTTATTCCCTTAAGGGTGTGGCCTTACAACTCAGGAGACCATGTAAATTAGAAATATTTTGGGGAGTTCAACTTCTTAGGATCTATCAACATCATGATGGCTTAGGCTTAATCAGATACTGGACCTCCCGGGATCCATCATAATTCCACATTTCTGTACTTAAGAGTTGGTTTTGGGGATCTCTACAAGTAACCCAGCAAGCCATTTCCCTTATTTAGATAGATAGATAGTTTATTAAATACAACTTTACAACCCAAAGGTTGAATTACGTTATATTTACAATAATCTTCACGCCTTTTTTCTACCTGTTAATGAAGGTCCCACCCTTAGCTTCCTCCCTTCATGCCACCCCTCCCCTCTACTTCTCTGTGAACAAACAATGAACGCCATAATCAAGGGTCTGCAGTCCATCCCGTCACTCAGCAAAACAAGCACCTAGTCAGCTGATTTAACCCTACTTGCTATCAGCTATTTACCGTAACCAAATACGCAATTAGCCAATTAGAAGCCGTGTCTACTACCCTGATAACTCGCAGTATCGAGTCACTGACCAGATATCGCCACCACATCATGGTCACTGTGTCACGTTTGGTTACAGTAAATACCTATTGGGACCTTTTTGGTAAGTTTTGTTGCCATAACAGGGTGAGACGAAAATGAAAAGATGAGGTTGCCCTTCGGGCAAGCTGTTACTTGAGGTTGCTAGCCCGAAGGTCTGAGGGGCTAGCCCGAAATTAAATTGCTTATAAAGAATCATAAGATTTATGTAATTATGCAAAATACAAGTAATGATACCAAGTATAGATATAAACCAATTCTTCGTAATATTTTGGTTCCTGAAAGTGATTTTCGTTTTAACTTCAACCTCAAATTAAACAATGTAACAGAAACGACTAGTTTTTACACCTGACCACTAAAAGCTGCAGTTACAACTTA